>CAUYLG010059641.1:0-14621 GCA_963573385.1 Cacajao melanocephalus | reverse complement strand
CACCCAGATACATAAGGCAGGTTCTTAATGACTTACAAAGAGACTTAGACTCCCACACAATAATAGTGGGAGACTTTAACATTACACTGTCAATATTAGACAGATCGACGAGATAGAAAATTAACAAGGATATCCAGGACTTGAACTCAGACCTGGAACAAGTAAACAAATATTTACAGAACTCTCCACCCCAAACCCACAAAACATGCATTTTTCTCAGTATCACATTACACCTATTTTAAAAGTGACCACATAATTGGAAGTAAATCACTCCTTAGCAATTTCTAAGCATTTCACAGGTTTAAATAAAAGATTGGTTGGCTGCTTGTTTGTTATTTTCATCCCTTATTCCTTCCTGTCTCCATTGTTAAGCACAATTATTGGCATAAAAGAAATTTTGAATACCCGTTTTTAGACTGCATTCTAGCCTTGGCAATAGAACAAGAAACCCGTTCTCTCTCCCTCTTTCTCTTCCTCTTTCTTTCTCTCTTTCATTCTTTTTTCTTTCTTTCTTTCACTCTTTCTTTCTTTCTTCTTTTCTCTCTTTTTCTTTCTAAAAAAAAAATTTGTAAAAAAAAAAATCATCAAATGATGCAAAAAGAAAAGATAATCCAGTAAGAAACAGTGAAATCTCGTTAACTCTTTATTAAGATACTGTACTTCTTCTTGTGACAATACTGTATTTTGTCAGAAAATAGAAGTTCCTTTTCCTTTAAGTTAACATACTACTTATAATATGAACTTCAAATATTAGAAGAATTATTTTTAACTGTAATAGTTTCTACTGATATTTTATTCTTTAACGCATTATTGCCGAGTGTAAGGATTGAGTGTTTAGGCATTGTTACTGTAGAACCTCTGGGGAAAGTTACTTTTAGAAGTGTCTTCTTCTAAAACTCCTAAACTGTGCCTATGCTATGGCTCATTCTTTTGTATATATCAGATTTGTTTCTATACAATATTGTCAGGTGGGTTTCTGTTTGAAAATGATGTACTTTTTACTGGGAAATTATAGGAAAAAATTGCTTTTCTTGGATTTGAATTCCTCACAGCTCTGTTAATTGGTATTAATGATTATATCTCCAAACTGAATTTTTACACAAAGTGCTTCTACCAGTACATACGTGGTACATGACATATATTAGGTGCTAAAATACTGGATTTGTGGATGATGAATTTGGAAGTTTCACTTTTTGGTTGTTAAAAATGAGAAGACCAGAAATCCTCAAGTTTTAAGCTCATAAAATTGTTTCTGGTAATTATAGTTTTATAAGAAGCAAGCTAATAGGAGAACACAAGACTAAGACTGATATTTGCCAGCTTCATTATTGTACTCTTAAGAGGTGGCTTCTACCTGTTTGTTTCTTCTTAATCTGTGTTAATTTAGAAAATAATAAAAGACTTTGGGATATTTCTTTTTAATATGTGAATCTGCCCAGTCATAGTATACGGTTATTAATTTGGATAAAAGTAATTTCTCTCTTTCTCTTTTTTTTTTTTTTTCTGGGGATTTTGGTATGCGAAAACATTTACATTTTCCTTTTTATTGGGTTCTGAGAATTCAAATGATGACGGAAATGTAATACAAAAATTGTCTCTATCTCAAAAAATATTGAGTTGCCTGCTGCTCTAGAAGTAGGGTCAGATAGAGGCTTTGTTGTTTTTCTTTCTGACACCCACTCAATTCTTGGCCAGATATCTTAACTACCTAGTTATTGCAGGGAAATCTCAGGAAAAGCATGCCAAAGAAAAGGAAGGCCTATACAGGAAGAATTGTAGTTAGAGCAGCCCTAGGCTGTTTTACCCCATCAACAGAGCAAGAAAATCTCAAGAGAGACTTTTCCTTTAACTCGTTTTTGTCAGTATTTCTCCTCTTTGGAAATGGAGTAAAGGAGCACAGGCTGTGGAATGGATCTTCATATTCTGAAAATTAACACATTAAGGAATATATTAAAGTGAGGAACCATTGGGAAAAATCATAGAGATCCTTAAATTATGAATGTCATTAGTTTTGGCTATTATTATGTCATGGATAATGACTACTTAATGAGCTTTGGGACATTAGGCAGGGTAACCTCTTTAAGCCCCATGACCTTATCTTTAAAATGGGGTTAATGATACTACTGCTTTCAGATGCTTGCCAGGAAAATTAAAAGAGTACATTGCTGAGAGTTTTTAGTTATAAGCCCTGGAATCTGGGTCTGACTGACTTAAGCAGAAAAGGATTTGGAGTGGATATAGGAAATCTCAACCTTGCTAGAAGGGCTGGAGAACTGGACTCAAAGGTTAGACAGCTCTGCATTACAGTGAAAATTATGACACAGAATGAGTTTGAGGACAACAGCTGCATTATTGCTGAGCATTGGATGCTACAGCTTGCATCCCTTGCACTGGGGCTGTGACTAACACTTGTCATTGCTACCTTTGAAGCCAACTGTTACTGCCACTGCTTCTTGAAATAATTCTATACTGTTGCTCGTTCTTGGTATCAATTGCTTCTGCTTCAGAATCTCAGGCAAGTGATTCTTTGTCAGATAGTCACGCTTTGTAACATGGAGGCTGGGAAAGCAAGGTTATGATAGTATCAGCTTTCACTTTGGCTCTGCCTACTGTAAAGACGTAGAAAACCAGACAAAGCAAAAGGGAGTTGACATCTCCCCAAATTGATAAATTGCCACCACTTATAAAGTGCTTAGTACTATGCCTGGCATGTGGTAAATACCTAATAACTATTTGCCAGTCTTTATTTCAAACAATGGTTGGGGAGGGTTGTACACTCAGACTTAATTTTTGAAGCAAATGGATTGGAGATAGTAAAACAATAAAAGTCATGACTAGGTGAATGTAATTTCCAAGCCTAGAATTTACATGGTAGTCCAATTAAGTTTACTAGATTGTACCTCTCAAGTATTTTGAAATAACTGAAGGGTGATTCTGGACTTCTTAGCTAAAATGTATAGGCGGCCAGTAGCCCAACTTGTCACTGAGACTCCGTTGCCATTCTTTAGTTGCTACCTTTCCACCTGGTTTCCCATTTTCATAAGTGGTCAGTAATATAATTTAGAATATCCTAGACTTGATGTCAGACACTCTACCAGCAGTTAGAAGTATGATATGGAGCAGGTTACTTAGTCTCTCAGATTTTTGCCTGTGTGTGAATATGTGTGTAATAATGTTGCAGAAGTATTGTTGAGGGGTTAAATGAAAACCAGAAAATATCTAGCACATAATGAATACTGCCCAGTACATATTTCTTATAAAAACAAAACAGCCCTAGGAATGATAGAATATCAAGTTTTATATTTCTTTTAAAAAGTGGAAGAAATGTGTAATGAATGGGTAAATATTTAAGCCAGTGTAATTTAGGGCAGTGCTTTCAGGGTGCCCACTAAGTGGAAATATTTTTATAGTAATACGAAGGCATTATTTGACTTTTTCATTTTCATTCTCTCATGAATGGGGTTTCTAGAGGCTGCATGATGTGTGATGTCACAACAGATTGGATACAGGAGCAGAAATGAAAATCTAGCTGTCTTCTATTTAGTCCGATGTTACAGATATTTGCAAAAATATGAAATAATACCACCCTTCTCACTAAGTGTTCCTTTGATTTTGGAAATTTTAGTTTTTTTTTTTAATAAAAAGTATTTATGTTAACATGTAATGGTGTTTATTTTTAGAAGAGTTAATAAATTTTTTAAATTTTTGTTTTAATTTCTATTTTGGCAACTATGGGTAAACATAACTTACATAAACAAAAGCTCCTTGAGGAACACAATAATTTTAAAGGATATACGTTTTCTGAGACCAAAAAGTTTGAGAACTGCTGTATTAGGAAAAACTTTATAAGAGGAAACTTTGTTTGAGTAATTTATTTGAAGTATTTGAGTGAACCTCTGTTTATTTAAGTATGTGGATCTGCAACTTGAAAATTTTAAAACATTTTCAAAAAGTTTTAAAGTTTAGCCTATCAAAAAAGTACACTTATGCACATGGGGATTAAGTGGAATGAGTTGCTAGGAATAGAGAATTTATACAGAAGTAGACAACTTTTAAAAAGGGGTAATTTTGGATGAAGAAATAAGATCAGTCAGTCTGATTTATACATTGAAAGGAGATTCAGAGGAATTACGGTCTAGTGGAAAGATCAGTGGACTAGGATTGAGAACACCTGTTTTGTACTCTGTCCCTAGCTTCTTGATTCAATAAATGCGTTTTTGAGTAAGCTTTTTAAGTGTTTTGAACTTCCATTTCTTCAAATAAAGAATGGGAGTAAATAATTCCTACCCTCTTTTAGTTTCATCCATTCAACAAATATTTACTGAATATCTACAGTGCACTAGGCACTATTATAAGTTTTTAGAGATATAGTGATAAAATATGCAAGATCCTTGCCTCAAGGGCATGAGGCTTTAATAAAAAAGGTGGGGATAAACAAGAAAATAAATATATAATTATAAACTGTAGTAAGTACTATGAGGAATCAACTAGTGAAATGAGAGGAAAATGCTGTAGGCTTACTTACACAGGACCAACAGAGAAGACTTCTCTGAGGCAACGATGTTTAATCTGAGATTATATTTACGAAATGGAGCAAAAGGAATACCTACCAGCAAAGAAAAAGTGCAGAGGCTCTGTGGTTTGCCTAGAATGTTGTAAACATGAGGAATGGTAGAACAAAATGAGGTTGGAGAGGTAGACGAGGTCTAGGTCATGTAGGACCTTATAGGCCATGCAAAGAAGTCTGCTGTTTAGTTATGTGAAGGGCTTAAATGTGTTCAAGGCTGAGAGATCTGTGTGGGATAATTTGGCCAGACTAGGACGTTAGCGAATGCAGTTTTAATCTGTTGAGACCGTTGTAGTAGAGAATACCATTTCTCACAACTGTTCCTGGTTGATGTTCTCAGAGACAGAGTAATGATCTGGAGAGTGATTCTAATTTAGTATTATTAAAATATTTACATTATTACTACTGATAATTTGTTCAATGGAGATCTGTTTCTCTTTTGGTTAGGTTGTTAAGAGAAGTGTGGTGCAACTAAATATCAGATTTTTCTAATTATATCTGTATTTATTTCAGTGCTCTTCTTTTTAATGAAGTGAAATATATTACCAACCTGGAAGACCTTCAGAACATAGAAAGTGCTCTGAAAGGAAAAGCAAATATTGTATTTTCATATGTAAGAGCCATTGGAATACCAGGTATTCTTTAACTTTTGCTTTAATCTTTGCTGTGCCTCTCTACTCATGTATGTTGAAGTACTTAAAATAGTGTATTTTCTGACTACATTCTTAATATTTAAAATAAATCTAAAGCATCTTTACTATTACGCTGTTTTTCTTTAAATGGGCATCATAATATAGAGGGAGGTTGGGCATCATAATATAGAGGGAGGTTGAACAAGGACTCTCTACGTTAGACATCCTGCCATGCTGATTACTTGTAGTGAGCCCTTGGACAAGTTACTTAACTTCAGTTTTCTAGTGATTAAGATGGGGAAAATAAATTGTGCCTACTTTAGTGTTATTGTGAGAATCAAATGAATTTGAATAATTAAAATGGTTCCTGGAGTATAGTAGGTGCTCTGAAAGTGTTAGCTATTTCTTTTTGATTTCCGTTTAGTCCTCCTGTACCTAGCATAGTAGTTTCCAGTATTCAATATATAATGTTGACTAACTTAGGCTGGAAAGAGCAAAGATAAAGTAAGGGACAAAAATAGGAAGTTATTGCAATAAATCAAGCAAGAGATGTTGCTGGGTGGCTTGGACCAGGGTGACAGCAATGGAGGTGGCAATAAATTTGAATTTTAGCAGTGTTTGGAAAGTAAAGCTAACTGAGTTTGCTGATCTATTGGATATAGATTGAGAAATAATAAGACAAGGATGGTTCTGGGGTTTGGGCCTGAGCTACTTGAAAGGTGAAATTGCTAGCATCTGAGGTTCAGAAGACAGGGTATAGCTCTTGGGATTCACTTTTTGATATCATACTTGTGAAATACCCAATAGATATTCAAGTAGAGATATCAATCTGATAGTTGGATATTACTAGACTGCATTTTATGTTGGGAGTACAGATTAGGAATGTAAATGTGAGAAATCAAGCTGTGAGACCAGAAGAGATCACTGAGTGAGTCTAGATGGAAAAGAGAAGACTGAACCTATTAGATACTTCAACATTTATGGATCAGTAAGGTAAGGAGGAACCAGTAAAGGAGACAGAATGAATGTCATGGTTCTGCCCAGTAAGCAAGATAAAAATAGAGTTTTAAGGAAGAAAGCAGGAACAATTATGTTAAATGATGCTGAAAGGTTGATTAAGATCAGAAGTGTCAAGTGGCCATTATGGTTAGCAATGTGGAAGTTCTGGTGACCTTGACAAGCAGTTTCTGTATGCCTAATAGGAGGGGTATAAAACAGAATAGGTAGAGAGCAATTGAAGACTGTGAATTCGGAGACTCCTTAGAGAAGTTTTGCTATTGGGAAGGAGAAAAATGGGGCACTAGCTGGGAGAATATATGGAGTTAGGAGAAGAATTTTTTTAAAAGCATATTTGTATGTTAATGAGAAAGATCCAGTAGGAAAGGGGAAATGCCTCACTTAGGAAAAAGGGGAGAATTGCTGGAACAAAGTTTTCCAGTAGGCAAGAGGGGATGGAATCTAGCCAACAAGGGCAGGGGTTCTTCTTAGGTGGGAGCACAGAAGCTTCATCTCTGGTAACCAGAGGGATGAGAAAATATGGATATCCATTCAGCCAAATGGGTAAATATGGTGCTAAGAGTTTATAAAAGTTTTTTGGTTTGTTTTTTAATTGTTTCTTTGTTCTCAGTGAAAAAGACACCAAATCATGAGCTAGTTTGAGAGAAGAGTTGAGAGAGTTATTTCCAAGGCCTGGAAATAAAGAGTGGTTGTTAGGCAGCAATAATAGTTAATATCAGCAATTTAAAGTGATACCATTAGCATGGTGATTCTAGCTCGTTTTGGTTTCCCTCCCACTCTCCCTAGCTATGTTTCCTGTTGCAGCTCTAAGTATAGAACAGGCAGAGCACTCACTTAACCTGGATTGTATTTTTTAACCTAAAAGTTAGGGCAGGGGAATTATTATAAAGATTGACCAGGAAATTTCCACCTAATTAAGGAGGAAAGAGAAGATCAGAGGGGGAAGACCTATGGATTGTAGGTCCTGCTGGATTAGAGTTGTGTGCTAAACAGAGTGAGCTGGAGATGTGTGTTTGTGTGGGGCAGGAGGCTAGATATGGAGGTTATGGAGGGGATTACAGTAATTGGCAATTACAAGGTGTGGAGTTAGTTGTTAAGATATGATTGAAGAAAGATGACTGGAGTAAAGAAGGCCAAGGCATGAGAGGCTAGGTTTTTGAAAGGATTATCTATGTGGATAATAAAATTCCCAAGGATTATGACAGGAGTGGTACTAGAGAGAGTGACAGTGTGACAAAGGCTAAATTCTTCATGGAATGACAGGGAGTGATCCTGGCTAGGGTGTGGGTGACTCCAAGGTGGGGTGGTGAGTGGAATAATCTGATGATATGAAATTCAAGTGCTGGGGAATATGTGGGAAATGGGAAGATTATTGTCTGGCAATGACAGTGAGGAGAAAAGGGGAAATAAAATATGAAAAGAAGGAATCATGAAATAAATACTTCAAGAAAATTTCCTGGAACTAAAGGATTTGAGCTTCCAGATGGAAAGAAGCCATCGAGTCCCAGCATAGTGGATGACCACAGAGCCACACTAAGACATCCCATTTTGAAATTTTAGAATATTATTTAAAAAGATTATTCTAAGATCTTCCATAGGTGAAAGAAGAGTTTGCAGTTCAAGGATCAAGAATCAGAATTGCATTGAACTTCGTAAATTGCCACACTAGAAATGTAAGGAAATGGAGCAGTGTTTTCAGAATTCCAGGGGAAATGACTTGAACCTAGAATTCTGTGTCCAGCCGACTACATTAGTTGTTAAAATAAAATTAAGACACTTTCAGATGTGCAGAGCTACAAAAGTTGTCTATTCCATATGTCCTCTTACAGGAAGGCATTAGATAATGGGCACGAGGGAGCAATAAAGAAGGTGATATTGGATAACAGGCAAAAGGACCCAACACAAGAGAGGGAATAAGAGAATCCTCAGGATGGCAGTTGTGCCCCAGGCCAAGTAGCAAGAGTCCAATATTGGAGCAAATCAGAAAGCTCTGCAGAAGTGTTTACAAGAAGATGGATTTGACAGTATACTTGATATATTTGAAGTACTGAGAGAGTTAGACAATTGTGGAAGAGTTTAGGAAGAAATTAGGAAAAAATGAACAAAATTTTTTAAAAGATAGTTGTAACTATAGTGAAGAAGTTGCTCAAAAAGGGAAAGTGACTCATCTGTAAATAGTATTTACTGAGTCAACAAAATAAATACTGGATATTGATCTAATAAAAGTTAGAACTATATTGGGAGAGTTGGGATGGGACGTGTTTACATTTGTAGAGCTGAGTTTCAGAAAAGAGAGCTGGTTTATCATCTTCCACAGTAGGAAGGCAACAGATAATACTAATGTCATATATATATAAATATATATATATATATATATATATATACACACACACACACACATAGAAATAAAAGTATATATGTATACTTATATGTGTATATATAGAATATATAATATTCTATTCAGAATAGAAATATATATACTTATATACATATATACCTATATATATGTATATGTACTATATATACACATATATATATACACACATATATATATATATATAAAGAAACAAGAATTGAAATAAAGGAAATAAGAAGAAATAGAGTTGAAAGTACTTGTTCCTTGGGAATTGGAAATGTAGTAGAGGATGGGGGAACGGCTATTTTTCTTAATATGCCTTGTAAAATTATTTTCTTTCAGTATAAGTTTGATTTGAAAACTAACCCAGAACTAATATACACAGACACATACACAAATAAAACCTGACATGAAAGTTGTATGGTGGATTCATATGCTCTTCCCTATTGCTAGAAAGAAACGACCACAAGTTTGTTGTATATTATATTCTCAAGTAAAAGCTCATTTTCTATTCCCTCTGAATTCTTCTTTTACCTTTAATAGAATAGACTTTTTATAACTTCTTTTAACTGCCTGCATTTTCCCAACTAGTTTATCTGCAAAGGATTTTTCTTTAAATATAGTAGAACATAAAAGAGTATAGGATAATATTCAGAATAGAGGTTTACATACAGTCACACAAACTAACTCTTTCTGTCTCCCAACTCCTTTCATCTCTTCTTCAGAGCACAGAGCAGTCATGGAAGCCGCTTTTGTGTATGGGACTACATACCAATTTGTCTTAACCACAGAAATTGCCCTTTTGGAAAGTATTGGGTAAGTATAAAAAGCACATGTCAACAATTTAAAGTATTTTTACGTGTTCACTTATTTCACGTTACTTAGCATATCCATTATATTCCCACAGCATAGGCTTATATGAAGCAATCAT
The DNA here is from genome assembly GCA_963573385.1 of Cacajao melanocephalus. NCBI lineage: Eukaryota > Metazoa > Chordata > Mammalia > Primates > Pitheciidae > Cacajao > Cacajao melanocephalus. Next base: position 5,118 of record CAUYLG010059641.1, on the reverse strand, counting down.
AGCAGATGTGAATATATAAATGAAGCCTGAAATCCCCTTTATTACTGTCGTCTGCTGTATTACAGTCTTAAAAAATACAGAAGTGATGTTAGACTAAGGTAACAAAGGCAGTATGGATAAGCCACGAGACACAAGTGGCCAAGTGGGATATCTTAGGAATGGATCTCCTGCAGTGATCAAATATGGGATAAAAATAACACCTTTCAAAATGAAGCTTCAGAAATTCTTTGTGAGACTTTTATAAATTACTTTGTCATAATAATCTTAAATGTGTTTTAGTACAGTTTTTGAACAGAATGTTTGAATGCTTATTTTTCGTGTCTAGTTTTCAATTTTAGATAGAAGCCTACTTTCCATTCTTTATGGCTGGGCAACCTAGGGTTAAAGTTTTCTTTCTTTTTTTTTGACTTCAAAATGTTCTTCAGGAAAATTAACCCAAAACAGGGCAAAATAGTGATTGTATGACCTTTTAATGCCATCCAAGAGTTTTTAATGAGCCCTTCTGATGACCTCTCAGGAAATAGCAGCTGTATGATACACCACACACAGATGTTTAAAGCCCAGATGTTTTACAGCTCTACATTTAGAGGCTAGTGTATAGCAAACCGATAAGGTGTAATGACTTTTGAGGGAAGGGGAGTAGGCAGAGAAAAAAGTTTCTGCAAAGAGAAGTTATGTTGTTATTGATCTGCTTGACAGTAACCAGCATTCCTTTTTCCATTAGTCTCTCCTTATTTACCTGTCTCATTCTGCTAGTTCTATCATTAATGAGTTAAATAAAATGGATGCATGCTCACTGTTTGTCTATACTGCTGATTTCCCATCCTGGAATTGGGGGAAGCCTTGTTATTCTCCATACCACAGTGATTGCATGCTAGCCCCACAGTTTCTCTGAGGGTTAGTTGTTTGTATTTTCTTGTGTTACCAGCCTCTATATTTTTTAGTTAATGAATAATTGCAAATAATGGTGATATGCTTAAAACATAAAGAGGTGGTTATTTATTGGCAAGGTATAGGTCCTGTTATTTACCTTACACATCCTATTAGTAACTTATACATACACATATATATATATAGTATATGTGTATATATAGTCTATGCACACACACACACACACACATACAGAATATCTATATATATTCTGAGACTAAGGCATGGTATTGTTCTGTAAGATTTTTTTGTTTTCCCATTTTTTAAATGGGAGTTTAAAAATGCACAGTTATCTTCTTATCCTGTTTTTCATTTGCTTCTTATCCTATTTTTCATTTTCATGAGTATGTGATGTATTGGGGAAGTTTGGATTATCATTTCTTCATGGATAACAAGATGGTGATGAGTCATCCCTGGACCTGAGGTGACAGGGAGAGATTATGGATTCTGAACACAGTGGTGCTGTGATGTTACTTCTGGATAAAGTAATTGGCTATTAGGGTTGTCTCCTAATAGGAGTGAAGTGAATTTCACTTGTTTGTTCTTTCATTCAGCAAATATTTTTTGAATACCTTCTATGTGATATAAATGCTATTCTAGTTTCTGGCATTATAACATCAGTTAAGGCTAGTATATTAATTGCTGTATCGTGTTCAATCTGAGTATGTTTGAAGTTATATGTTAGTTAAGAAAGGTGCCTGTGATAGGTAGTAAAAGAGATAGCATGCCATAGACTCCAGTACTTTGTGCTACCTCTGTATATTCCCTTCCTAAAGAATCAATGGGCCAAGAAGGGTATTATCCATGCCCCATACATATCACAATCAAGTAAATCAGAGGTGGGCACCTGACCTAGGGCCAACCAGTCCATTGATTTACTTGAGCAAATGAGAGAGATGAGAGATCTTCTCTCCCAGGAACTTAGATTGGACATGGAAAAGCTGGATTATACAACATGGTAGCTGTCTTGCTCATAGGAATGTTTTGCCCACTTATAAATAAAACAGAAAAGTGTCTTCCCAGACTGAATTGAGAACTGAAAAGTGTTAATGGCAAAGCGAAGTTTCCTGAACTCTTGCTGTTCAGGTCTCTACATTTATCTTCCAACTTTTTTCTGATCCAATTATTTGAATTTTCCTTATATTCTGTGAGATTTTCTTGTAAACTTCAATTAAGTTTCACTATTTTTGTTTTCTGTTACCTGCAAGCAGATAATCTGTGATAAAATAATTTTCCATTATTCTTTTGTTTCAAGGCTGCAATGTGAAGTCCAGCCTTACTTATTAGGACCTCCTGCACTCACCACTTTACTTTCAGCAGTATGTGACTATTCAGGAATCCCCTCAATAAGTTATATGCTTTCATTGAATCTTAGCTTTTGTTTGAAATGCTTATTTGTCCTGTCTGATTGGAGAGGTCATTCTCTCCTTTTTGTTTTTTAAGCTCTGCGACAATCTGCTTTTTCTCTCCCTTCCTTCTCCTTCCTAATTTGAAGCAGAAAGAAAATATTTCCTTGTTCTTCATAGTATTTTTACATATTATAGCACTTACAAACTCCATTTTAATTGTTTTGCTAAATATATCTCCTTCAAGGATGTAATTGTTTTATTTATCTTTATCTGTTGTGTTTTGCATAGGGCCTAACCCATAGTAGGGATTAAGTAAAACTTTGAGTGACTATTTCTTTAATCATTGAATTGATTAGAAATTACTTTGTAATTAAATTTGAAATCAGTGAACCTTGTAAGCTCACTTTAAATATGTCTCAAGAATTAAAATAGCATTTTAAAACTAAAATTTTGTAGTATTTTGCCAAACCCTACTAATGCCATATGGATATTTCTAAAATGCTATTTTAATTTTGGCAAACCTTATCTCCACTATAAGTTTATCTTTGAATTCTCATACTGAAGGGAATGCCAGAGCTCAAATTATAAGGCATATTTGCTGAGTTTTGTAATATTTCAGATACAAACTCACAAACTCCCACAAACTGTCACATGGTTTCTATTTTAGAATATTTTGGCTGAAGTTTATTCAAAACAGTTTAAATTAAATTTAGAAAATTTGCGTTACAAAGCTTCATTTAGCATAGCTCTAGAAAAGCAACTATATTTAAAGATAATCTCATTGTCCGCAAGGTGACAGCCTGTTATGGAAAAAAGGTTATAAGCCTGCCTGTAACCTATTATAATTTAGAAACTACCATATTAAAAAGTTCAGGAAAAAAATTGTTTATACAACTCATGTGGTTTGTTCAGATATTAAGGTTAATTTACTTTAATATCCTATATCTTCTTTTTTGCTCAAGTTCATTGAATTTTAATGTTATACTCTTTTAGGCTTTTACTAAAATAATAATCAAAAGCATGAGACTTAACACAAAACTTATCGTAACATCTTTTTGAATGGTAAAGGGATCACACATTGAACTTCATTAAGTTAATTAATTTTTAATTTGTAGCTCTGAGGATGTGGAATATGCACATCTCTACTTTTTTCATTGTAAACTAGTCTTGGACTTGACCCAGCAATGTAGAAGAACACTAATGGAACAGCCACTGACTACACTGAACATTCACCTGTTTATTAAGATAATGAAGGCACCTCTGTTGGTATGTGTCTTTATATATATTTTTTCTACTGCCTGTATAATTGCAAAAGCTGTGTGTCTTATTTTAATATAGTAGATCATTTATACATAAAATTTATTAAGTTTTGATTTACAGATGCATGTTCTACTTAGGTGAGTTATAGTTATCTTTTCCCTTTTTTGGATGTTTTTCTTTCATTTTGAGGGATTTAGGAATAATTCCTTATTAAAGGTAGAATAGAAGATAAACTATCCATTAAATGACATTTTACTGCCTTTACATATTATTGCATTGAAACCCAAATATAGAATTGTGTAAGTGAAACTATTCTGTGGTAGTAATAATGAACTCTGGGTTTTGGCCGGTACTCACAGATCACAAAGACCACGTCATGGTTAAGAAAAGACCTCTTTTATGAATGCTTTGATCACTGTTTTAAGAGTTGGTAGATATTAGAACCATAGGATTTCTGGTGCTGCAGTTTTCTTACCATTAGCCTGAAAGGATGTTATAGAGACACTGGGTGTTGGTGATCAGCAGACTTCTCTCTGAAAGGTTGAAGGGTTGTGCTGAGCATGTGTAAAATCTTCAGTAGATCTTCTCATTCAGTATGTCTTTTTTTAAAATGTAAAAATGGTGCACATGTATTTTAAGTAATCCAAACATTGCAGCAAAGTATGAAGGAAAAGTTTAAGAAGTCACTTAATCCCTTCACTCAGAAATTAATTTTAGATGACCACCATACTTATTATCGTTGTACCCATGTGGACACGTAGAGATAGGGTAATGAATGGATTAATGGACATTTCATATCGTGTGTACTACTTTATAGTAAGACGTCTAATCTTAGTTTAATAGAAGAAAAAGAAACTGATGTGAAACTGGAGGGATTATGGAACTTTGATAAGTGTTTTTCATCAGTAGGTGGCTCTTTAGGAATATTATCTCAGGTGTTTAAAATGGTTATGGAAGACATTAAGAAATAAAAATAATTATTTTTTTAAAACTTTGTGTTTTATTTTAGATAGTATTGACTTATTCCTACCTGTGAAACATGAGAAAATTAACTTCATATGTTCATTTCCATCTCAGCTCCTCTTGCCCTTCTGATTTGTGTTCATTTATTCTTTTTACATTATCAGAGTCTATGGTATTTATATTTTGTTCTGTGACCATAACTCCCTCTTCTTCAAAAGCCTCGCTTCTGCATTTAAGTAGATTCGGAGCTCACCACCACAATTTTACGGGCTTTATTCCTTAGTCCTTTAGGTAACTTTTTTTCTGTGGTTGGATTTTGACTGCAAGCAATTTTTTTTTAAAGAAAGCAGTTTATAGGTCTTCTTTTCTTTCCTTTCACACTGGGAGAATACCCTCTGAATTTGTTTTAATCTTCCATTCTAGCATAGAGCAGAGAGAAAGAGAGAGAACGGACGGTTCACTATGTAGTTCTTCAGTATTTCCCTCCAGCTTCACTCCCTTCTCTTTGAATAGTGGAATATTATTAAGAATTCTAATGCCCATCGATGATAGACTGGACAGGGAAAATGTGGCACATAAACACCATGGAATATTATGCAGCCATCAAAAACGATGA
>CAUYLG010059640.1:0-18343 GCA_963573385.1 Cacajao melanocephalus | reverse complement strand
CCCTTCCTCCCTCCCTCCTTCCCTCTTTCCCTCCTTCCCTTCCTCCCTCCCTCCTTCCCTCTTTCCCTCCTTCCCTTCCTCCCTTCTTCCTTTCCTCCCTCCCTCTCTTCCTTCCTTCCATTTTCCTTCCTTCCTTCCTTTCTTCCTTCCTTCCTTCCTCCCCCTTCCATCTCATCTTCTTTCCCCCCATTCCTTAACTGCATTTCATGATCATCAGTATATGGATAGTAAAGTAAAGGAGAAAGTGGTTAAATATTTGCTATTGATTCTGAAATCATTTGTTTATACTTTAAAGATAACTTTATCCTAATAATTTAATCTTTTTCCCAAAGTTTTCCTTTTTTCTTGCCACTAATGCAACCAAGAATGAATCACTTTAATTGGAAAAAATGTAAACTGGCTCTTAACTATCCGACTGGGCATTAAAAGAGATACCATTTATCTCTAATATATTTTTAAGCGGTATTTGCTGTTTCAAATAGCCTTGTTATCAGGGCATGACTTCAGTCTGGTCATGTATTATCAGTTATTCATAAACGGCCCTAAGCAGATGGGGCCACGTGTCCTACCCTAGAGGCAGGCTCATTCTAGCCTTGCTTCTCATCAAAACCCAGCTCAAATGCAGCTATCAAGGGTGCTCATCTTATTCCGCAAATTCTCATAAACTGGAAATATCAGACTTAGTGTTATTTAAAGGTCACATGCTGACGGCACTGCGCTCAGCAGTAACGCAGCCAAGCACCATGGGGAGATGGCGGGAGCTGCTTGGCTGGCTCCAGAGGTGAAGCAAATGAAGCACTCGCCAAACTGGAAGTAATTCCACCATGGCTTCCAGGAAGGCAAAAATCTAAATGCTGTCAGGTTGAAGGCTGGAATTTGCCAAGGAGAAGAGAGTCATGCAGGTGGGCAGATGGGGTGCAGGAATGTCCAACCCCCTGAGATATTCTTTCATTTACTTCCCTGTGGGAAATTCTGTCCCTATCTTGGAGAAGTTCACAGGTTAGTGTGGAAAAGACAAACAGATAAGGAGCTTATTACAGTGGGAGGAGATAAGAAAGTGTTTCTTTCTCCCTAGGAAGAGCTGCTGGTGGACCCAAACAAAGCTTTTTCCTTCTCTCTCAGGGCAGACCATAAATGCATATGATTTAATGGATAGTAATAATTAGAAAAAAGCAGACTGAGATAGAATTTCAGATTATATCTGAAACCTACCACTCGCTCATTCAACTGAGTTTAAAAGCAAATACTTGGCCAGGTGCAGTGGTTTATGCCTGCAATTTCAGCACTTTGGGAGGCCGAAATGGGAGGATCCCTTGAGCTCAGGAGTCTGAGACCAGCCTAGGCAGCACAGTGAGACCACCCCCACCTGCCTCCATCTTTATAATAATAACAATGGTAATAAAGCAAACACTCTTGCAAGATTGAAGTTGCCTGTGTAAGAGTATGTGCGTGTTAATGTGGCTTAACTTACTCTTACCTTCTAAGTTACTCTATGCCATGCCTATGGGAATTAAAAAAAATTTTTTTTATATAGCAGCAGAAGAAAAAGAACAAAATTGTTCAGGAGGCACTTTTGGAAGAAAATCTGCTAAATTATTTCCTAAGGTATAATATTCTGACTGGCAGCTGAGCTGATGTAATGCTGAATTCTGAACACATTTTCCTCATATTATCCCATTTAGGGACTGAATTAGGCCTACAGATTTTCATGGGGCAGAACTTAGAGCTTGGAAGTTAAAGTTATGCAGAAGAGGTCAATTATTATGCTACCCGTGATGTCAAGAATATATTTTAAATACTCTACAATATATATTATTCTCATAATGTTTTTGCCAATTCAAGAACGGGCTAAACATTGCCCCCCTCCAGGAAGCCTTCATCGTCAGCGCCCCTGCCCTGTCTTGGCTCTGGTCTTTCCCAACTCCCCTCCCACTGCTGCCTGCACTCGTGGTTTGGTGTGCTTGTTCAGGACTGATTGACTCGCTCAGAACTTCCTGAACGCCAGGTCAGTTTTGGTTTCCTTTGGTTTCCTCAAAGCTTTGTGTGCTAATTAATTCCCATTTTGAAAAATCCTGACTTTTTAAAAGATTTTTGCCGGGTACAATGGCTCATGCTTGTAATGCCCCCACTTTGAGAGGCCAAAGTGGGTAGATCACTTGAGGTCAGGAGTTCAAGACCAGCCTGGCAAACATGGTGAAACGCTGTTGCTACTAGATATACAAAAATTAGCCAGGAGTGATGGTGGGCGCCTGTAGTCCCAGCTACTTGGGAAGCTGAAGCAGGAGAATTGCTTGAACCCAGGAGGTGGGGGTTGCAGTGAGCCAAGATGGCACCACTGCACTCCAGCTTAGGGGACAGAGTGAGATTCCATCTCAAAAATAAAATGAAATAAAAATAAAACGAAATAGAAGATTTTTATTTTGCTTTTTGCCTGAGAAAATTGCTTGTCTTTTTGATGGGAATAAGCTGACTTTCCCCTTATTTCCAGGTATAAGGTAATGGGCACTATTCTAAATAATGGAGAATATATTTTCTAAATCTAGGCAGAAAGCTTTGACTAAAACCAATTCTAATTTCTGACTTGATGTGAGTAGAATAAAGAAGATTGCAGTCCACTTAATTTACAGTAGAGAGGATAAACTGAATTTGTGATTCAGTAAGATGAACATCCAAAAAAATTAAGTATTTCAGAGATTGAAGTCCCTAAATCATCCCTGGATTTGACAACATTAGTTGGCAAAAAATAAAATGAGCTAGTTATAGAGTTATCAGAGAAAAAAACATTGTGCCTTATGGGGCTCTGCCTTTTATATATTGGGTACTATCCAAAACAATCTAGGCAGAACTAAATAAAAGTGGGAAGCGGGAGGAGTAATCCCAACAACTTTCCAAATGTCAAATCTTTCGTAGATTTAAGACAGCATTGGGTGCAAGTCTAGGAGAGGGTTCATTGTAGTATATATTGAAACCAGACCAGTGTTCTTTTTATAATCTATGGTTGTCGATCTGACATTTTTTATTGGCACTAGAATTTCACTGGGTGTTTTATGTAGGAATATTGACATTTGCAGTCATCTTCTGATGTAGTTGCTTCTTCGTGTTTTTGGGGAAAAGATTTTTTTCTTTAACAAAATGAGGCGTCTCTATAGAAAATTGCATTTCGTAGGAAAGCCAATGATTAACTCACTAAACTTAAGACTTATATTAGATTTCTTAATAATCAGGAATATTCCAAATACCCACAAGATACAAATTAGGAAAAAAAATGGTTTATAGTTAAATGTGTGAGACTGAATATACCAATGGATATTGGCCCAGACTATATGTGACAATACAACTCTGACCCACAACCTCTGTAGAAAACAGCCCAGAAATTGAAACCACAAGCTCTTCATCAATAGGCCCAGGAAGGTCTTGGTTAGCAACTGCCAGCTTCTCTATCTTTTGCCACTCCCACTCTTATTCCAACTCAGGACCATCCAGAGAAAGTCAATTATCTTCCCCAACCAATCATATACAACATGCAGCTTCTAGTTAGCTGCTTCCAGCTTTCCCAGGCCAGCAGGCTTCTCTCCAGGCACACCTGAGGCCTTCCTTTTCCACTGTAAAGAGTTCCCACAGCTGAGTCTGTGCTGACCTCAAGTGATGGCAGCTGATTCTCTTCCTCTTACAAACTGAATAGTCTCTGTTTTGTTCCATTTGAGTAATCTTTGTTTATTTCCCCAAGTGGAAAATATGTAGAACTACAAGCTCTAGGAAATAAGCTGAAAGCTCAGTGGTTTTATGCTGTATTATCCCTTGAAATATTAAAACCTTATTAGACTAATTATGTGATATTTGCCTATAGTCAATCAACCAACAAATATTTGTTGAGACTTGACACTGTGCTCTGTGTTTGGTGGTGTGGAAGTTATTGAAATTGTATTAGAGTAAACTGGTATTAAAGAACTGCCAACAATCTAATTTGTGTTGAATACCTGATATAATCAAGACTAAGGGGTCAAACATTCCATGAATCAACTCTTAGTTTTGCTGTTTACCAGCTCTTTAACCTCGGGCAAATAACTTTGTTTAAAAACTTCAGAGTAATCATCTCTAAAATGGAGTATAGTAAGTATCTACCATAAAAAATTTTTGTATTAAACTAAATGATTCAACTAAAATGCTAACACTTTGCCTGATCATACTAATTGTAAATTATGTGACAAATTATTATATTACATGCCCACCACTATTTTAAAATGTAGGAGGTGAATAAAACATAGATGCCATCATTGGGGAAATTACCTATTTAGAAGAAAGAATATATGAGTAGCGTACATGGATTGGTTTTAAAAAGTTTTTTAGACAATGCGTAATTCAATGTTGAATCGATGAAATGTGTTTAAGTGTTTTGAAGCTTGGTAGAGGGGAAATTAATGAACACTGGAATGCTTCGGAAAGAATTTTGGAAAGAGGAGGCTGTTGATATGGCTCTTGATGACTGACAAGATTGAGATGGGTGGAGTAAAAGAGGCAGTGATTTCCAACTCAGAACATCACTCCTGAAATCTCCACCACCCGTATGAATCTGTGAAGACCTTGGCCTGCTGGGAACAGATAACTTGTATTGGCAAACTGGGAATTATGGAAGACTGAATAGGAAGGGCAGATTATGAATGCAGATCTTAAGAAAGTGCGAGACAAGTGCTACTCTGAGGTGGCATTTAAGGAAGTTTGGTTTAGCAGTAGGGTGGATTAGCAGGGAAGTCAGAGGGACTGAAGTTACTAGGGAAGTATTGAGTCATCTAGCTATGAGATGAAGCCTGCCTGGGTTAAGGTTTGTGGTAAAAATGAAGAGGGGAAAACTTTAGAGGAAGGATATCTAAGATTTGGCAAGTGAAAGGTTATAAAGCATTAAATGACAGTAATAATTATTACTTATTAGCACTTGCTATGAACGCAGTGTTATATAAAAGAAATATCCTTTACTAAGTAATTGGCTGAAAACGAAGATTGTGCTCCCAATTCAAAGCAACTTTCTTGGATTTTTTTTTTGACAGAGATGTTGCATTTATTTGACAAAAATGTTAAAATCAGCTATTGCAAAATGCTTTAGGAAGTACAAGCAGGCACCCTTGAAATTTATTTTTTTGTTTTACATTTTTATTTATTTTAAAAATTTATTTATTATACTTTAAGTTCTGGGGTACCTGTGCAGACCGTGCAGGTTTGTTACATAGGTATACGCATGCCATGGTGATGGAGCTCTTTCTCGTTCTCATTTTCTCTCTCTCTGCCATGTGAGGACGCATAAAGAAGGCAGGTGTCTGAAAGTCAGAAAGAGGGTCTTCACCAGAACCTGACCATATTAGCACCCTGATCTCAGACTTCCAGCCTCCAGAACAGTGAGAAAATAAATTTCTGTTGTTTAAGCCACCAAGTGTGTGACGTTTTGTGATAGAAACCCAGAGTGACTAATACAGAACCTCAATACTTAAAGCCCTTAATATATAACTAATCCCATGCTTAATGTTTTTTGCATTTTATCTCATTTAATCCTTACAATAGTACTGTGAGACCAACTTTATTATCCCTATATTACAGATGAATAAACTCAGGCTCACACTGGTTAAAATAACTTGATCAATGGCACACAACCAATCAGGGGTAGGGTTAGGATTTGAACTCAGGTCTCACTCCAAATCCCATTCCCTAGCAACTGTACTTTCTTTTAAAGGCAAACATAAAATTAGAGGTCACTTCAGGTACAGTATGGGAACTGTGAGGCCCTTTCCAGAGATAGATAAACTAAGAAAGAGAAATAGTTTCAGGCAAAGTAGGAGGAAGGATGTTGCTAAATTTAATCTAGAATATGAAGAGTTTGGGGAGATGAATAAATATTCATATAAAAAGTTAGCACAGAGGCTGGGCGCAGTGGCTCACACCTGTAATCCCAGCACTTTGGGGGCCAAGGCAAACAGACGGCTTGAGCCCAGGAGTTTGAGACCAGCCTGGACAACATAGTGAGACCCTGTCTCTATAAAAAAATACAAAAATTAGCTGGGCAGGGTGGTGCATACCTGTAGTTCCAGCTACTTGGGAGGCTGAAATGAGATGATCACTTGAGTTCATGAGTTTGAGAGCAGCCTGGGCAACATGGCGAAATCCTGTCTCTGCAAAAAAGGACACAAATTAGCTGGGTGTGGTGGTTTGTGCCTACAGACCTGGCTACTCGGGAGGCTGAGGTGAGAGGATCACCTGAGCCTGGGAGTTCAAGGCTTTAGTGAGCCATGATCATGCCACTGCACTCTAGCCTGGGGTAAAGAGTGAGAGCCTGTGTTAAAAAAAATAGTATAGAATATTACCTCCATACACCAATTTTAGAATAATATACATCAAGACAATGGCAATATTCATTGGCAATTACTATTAAGAGATATTTCATAAGCTTGTGCTAAGAGCATATGGGAAAAGATATGTCAGCGAGATCCTCTTTTCTTGTCAGACAGACTTAGTTTGCAATTAACCAAGATCTGTCTACTTGTTCCTTCCTCTTTTCCTTTAGTGCTGGCAGCTCTATCTCTGCTCCTTTTACCTACATTTGAGGTATTTATTACTGTGCTAAGTCAAAAAGGCTTTAAAGGTTTTATTCAAATCCAAGAATAATGTAGAACTGATTAGATGGGTTATTCTCATCTGAAAAGAACCAAGGGAGTCAGAAGAGAGAGATTCAGTTCAATACTTGGTATATGAAAGTAAGCTAGCTGGAGAAGTTCTCCGATTAAATCTAATTCAACATTACTTAGGAAAAAAGTCCGCCAGGGACAGAATTCATCAGTAAGGCTCAGACTAGACTGCCTGGCTATGCCAAATGAATTCAAGGTACAGTGCCACTTTGAAAAGAGAATTGCTGTCAGGACTCATGCATAATAACTCTGAACAGGGCTAGTTTTATAGATTTGAAAAAGCATCTCATCTTACTCTACATACTTAGGATGAGTCAATCAAGATATGATTTATGAAAATTCTTTTTGTAAGAAGAGAATTTTGTGGGAGGATGCAGCTCATTTTTTAGTTTTAAAGATAAAGACTCATCCTTGAGAAATAAAGAATGTGAAGCCAACTGTGGAACTAGTAAAATAAGTAAAAACCACTTCACCCACTCAGTTGTAAACTATAAAGTCATATTAACTGATATTTGGTTACAGTAAAATTATTATGACAAATGTTAGAAGAAACTGGGCTTCAATCCCTGTCTTTGCCATTTGATAGCGTGTAACTGAGAGCAGGTTACCGAAGCTCACTGAGTGAAAGTATTCTCACCAGTAGAAGGGAGATTAAACTCCCTTGTGCATGTGTGTGGTGGGGTGGGGTGAAGATTTTTGTTAGAAAAACATGAAACAAGTAAAGTATGGCATCTGGACAATGTTAAGTCCATTTACCCCACAATCTAGAATCTATGCTTTGGCAAAGTCTGACTAAGGTTTATATACCTTCTTCCTTTCTGATTTCATGCACATTCCTAGTACCAAGACAGGATGCTGCTTCCACTGACCTTGGACCCCTCTTACCGACTCAGAGATTGGTCAAAGCTTTTTGGGTCTCCCAAAGCCTTCTCACTTCTCTACACGTTACTTCATATGATTTGGGATGTTGTTTAGAAAAGAATAGCCTAGAAGTCACTAATAGTCTGTGATCAACCTGCTGATCACCTAACAGGACTGTGAGGAGGGGCCAAAAAGAAGTAAAGAGTTAATATAAGACAGTGATAGGAGGTACTGGGATGAAGTGCAGAATTAGATTCAAAATGGGTGTCTCTGTGGCTCTCAGAAATATTTGTGGATCTTGAAATATCTAATGCCTGGCCCAGGGGTGCATCCAAAACCTACTGAGTTGAAATTGGAGTTTGGGGAAAATATAGGGGACAAGAGCCTATGTTTTTTTAGTGCTTTCTTGGCATTTACCTTGCCAGAAATATGTTTATTTCATTACTCTTTTCCAACAATTCATTTTCACTTTTTTGATTCTTCACATTTTTAAAAAATTTTGAGATATTTAAATTTACAGAAGAGATAAAAAATATTGCAAAGTTACTGTGTATTCCTCACCCAGCTTCCCTATATATACATCTTATATAAACATAGAACATTTATCAAACTAAGAAATTAACCTTGGTACAATACAATTAAATAACAGAACTTCTTTGCATTTTACCAGTTTCTCTCTAGTGTCTTTTTCTGAATCAGGGTCCCACATGTATTCAGCTGTCATGTCTCTTGATCTCCTTTAACCTTTGATAGTGCCTCAGTCTTTCCATATCCATTGTGACTTTTGATACAGCTCTTCAATCATTTTGTGAATTGCCTCTTGCTTTAGGTTGTGATGCTTTCTCATAATTAGATGGAGGTTATGCATTGTTAGAAAGGATTCCATTGAGGTGATGTGCCCTGCTTAGTGCATCATGTCTGGGCACGTGCTGTTTATATACATATTACTGGTGATTTTAACCTCGATCACCTGGCTGAGGTGATATCTGCTAGAATTCTCCTCTGTAAACTTATTACTTTTTTCATTTGTAATACTACATATATTGGGAAGACATTTGGGACTGTGCAAGTATCTTGTTTCTGCTTACCCTTTTACCCTTTAATTTTAGCATTCATCGGTGGATTTTTGCCTCCAGCAGTTATAATGCTGTTGTTTTAATGGTGATTTTCTGTTTCTCTCATTTTTTCTACATTTATTAATTTGGATTCTTCTGTAAGAAAGAGTTGTTACTTTCCTCTACGTATTTATGTATTCAGATATTTATTTATATCAATATGTACTCATGGGTATTTATTTTATCCCATGGGCTATGGTTTAAAATATTTTTATTGATTTGTTGTTCAAGTTGTTCCAATCTTGGCCACTGGGAGCTTTTTCAGTGACTTCTGGGTCCCTTTGCTAGGCCCTTCCTTTCTTTCTTTTCCATCTTCTGCTGCCTTCATTATTATTTTCTCTCTCTCTCAGCTCTTTCTTACTTTCTGTAACACAAAGTGCTCCAGGCTCACATTATACCTGCCCATCCTCATCCCTGTGATCAACCAGTTATACAAGAAACCGTGGTTTGTGTTTTTGGAGAACGATATTGGAAACCTAAGAACTAGGCATGTATTTTCATGACTACTGGGTTGTCCTTGCTTCCAGCCCCTCTGTGTGGACAGAGCTAAGAAAAATTTGCATGTATAATAACTCACAAATACACATACATCTATCTCTATCTCTCTATATCTATATCTATCTATATTTTGAGACAAAGCTTCATTCTTGTTGCCAGGGCTAGAGTGCAATGGCATGATCTCAGCTCACTGCAACCTCCACCTCCGGTGTTCAAGCAATTCTCCTGCCTTAGCCTTCCAAGTAGCTGGGGTTATAGGCATGCACCACCATGCCGAGCTAATTCTCGTATTTTTAGCAGAGACGAGATTTCTACATATTGGTCAGGCTGGTCTCAAACTCCCAACCTCAGGTGATCTGCCTGCCTTGGCCTCCCAAAGTGCTTCCTAGGCAGGATTACAGGCATGAGCCACCACGCCCAGCACATCAATATTTTTGAATCAATTTATCTGTGTGTGAATGTGTGTGTGTGTGTGTGTGTGTACACATGTATATATTTCATGTATACACATATATATATATGAAAATAAACTATGACTCCATATTGATATGTCAGTCTCTAGTCTGACCATGTGGTTCATTGCAGCCTTCCCCTTTTCCTTATTTATGTCTTCTTTTCTGAATAATGAGAAACCTGGCTCTCTTATCTATAGTGTATTTATAATCTTAGTATATAAATAGAGATGTTTCAGAATTCCTAACCCATACCCCTATGAGAACAAAACTAGCTGATTAGACTACAATGTTTTGTATGATATTACTTGTGTGCAGTATTCAGAGAAAACACCCCTTCAAAGTCACTTAGGTTAGCTCCTTTCTTCCTCATCCTCTTTAGTGTGGTTGTGTGATTTATTTGCAATACAGTTAGAATGATTTGTCGCAGTCTACATCCCACCTTTAACCCACATCCTTGTTCAATTTTTTATTAATGTGCAGTAAGATTTGTTTTTGTTTGTATATACATCTATAGGATTGACATATGTATAGAGTCATATATCCACTGCCACAGTTCCATATGGAACATACCGTATACATCTATAGGACTGATGATGACAAATGTATAGAGTCACATATCCACTGCCACAGTTCCATATGGAACACACCCTTGTGCTACTTCTTTAAAGGCTCTTCTGGCCACCCCATGGCTCTGATATCATTTACTTGCTTTCTTCCCTATAGTTTTTCTTCCTCTAACATGTCATATAAATTGAATCATACAACATTTAGTCTTTCAAGTCTGATTTATTTCATTTAGCAAAATGGATTTCTGAGTATCCATGATGTTGTGTGAATCCTTTTTGTTGGTGTGTTGCATTCCATCTTATAGATATCTCCACTTGCCAAATGAAGCAGCAGTGTGTAAGAGTTCAGCAGCTCTACATTCAAATGAGCTCTTGGTCATCCCAGATTTTTTCATTTTAGATCATCTTTAGACATACAGTGTTTAAGTAGCATTTTCCTAATAATTAGTCATGTTTATTTAGCATCTTTTTATATGCGTATTTGCCCTCCATATATCTTCTTTGATAAAATATCTCTTTAGACCTTATGCCTCTCCCCATTTTTGGGCCATTTGTTTTCCTACTGGGTTTTGAGAATTCTAGTAAGTCCTTTGTCAGAAATGTGTTTGAAAATGTTTTCTCCCAGTCTATGGCTTCTGTTTTATTAAGATGTTTTATAATTATATTTAGGTCTATAATCCATTTGGAGTCAAGTTTTGAATAAAGCGTGAAGTTAAGTTTGAGGGTTGTTTTTTAACATAGTTGTTCAAATGTTCTATTTTTTGAAAAGATTATCTTTTCTTTATTGAACTGCCTTTGCAGTTTTGTAAATAACCATTTGATGATATTTGTGAGGGTTTATTTCTGGGCTCTTATTCCATCTCCCTGATGTATGTGTCTATCATTTCATCAGTACCATGTTGTCTTTGTTACTCCCTGAATTGTGTAAATTTTCTATGCTTTTTTCTTCTTTTTCAAATTTGTTCATATATTTTAGCTTATTTGCCTTTTCACATGTATTTTACAATCAGCTTTTAAATATTTATAGAAAAAGTGTTGTGAGATTTTGATTTATCAATAAAATTGGAGACAACATTGGTGATATCATTTTTCATGTGTCAACTTGGATAGGCTATAGTCATCAGTCAACCAAACAAAAATCTAGGTATTGCTATGAAAGTATTTTACAGATGTGATAAAAGCCTACATATAATTACCTAAAGACATAGCCAGTGACTTAATTTGGGGAAGATTTTCCTGGATAATCTGGATAGATCTGATTCAATAAACTGGAAGGCTTTAATAGCAGGGCTGAGGTGGCCCCAAAAGAAAGAAGAAATATGCCTGTGAACAGCAACTTTGGTAGAGCAGCTGTGGAGTTTCTACTTACTTATGATTTTCCCTGGTTGCCTGTGTGTAATAGCTTTGGCACTTGCTTGTGAGTTCCAGATTGCCAGTGATGGTGCTGTCCTGACTACTACTTCAATTTCAGACTTTTGCATAAGCCAATCTATCTATCTATCTGTCTATCTATCTTCATCTATCTATCTATCTATCTATCTATCTATCTATCTATCTAATCTATCCATCTATCCATCCATCCATCCAACCATCCATCCCTCCACCCATCCATCCATCCAACCATCTATCCATCCATCCATCCATCCATCCATCCATCCATCCAATCTTTCAAACTTTCAATCTTTCTTCTCCTGATTTTGCTTCTCTGTTTGCACCTTGAATGACAAAACAACTTGATAATATTCCATGATTTAAACTATGAACACGGTATATCTTTATTATTTAGGTGTCTGATTTCTTTCATCATTATCTGTATGAGGTTTTCAGCATAAAAATTATGCCTATGTTATGTTAGTTACACTGAAGTATATATTTCGTTGGTGCTATTGTAAATTTTATTGCTTTAAAAAATGTTCAATTCTTATTATTTATTGAGAGCATATAAAATATAATTGATATTTGTATGTAGACATTATGCAAACATGGTAAACTCATTTATTAGTTCTAGAATCTACAGATTTTTTTGGGAGATCTATATGGACAATACGGTTATCTAAAAATAGAGACCATTTTATTCTTTTCTGAAATATAAACTTTTTTGTTTTCTTGCTGTATTGCAATGACTAGAACTTTGAGTACCATGTTGAATCTAAGTGGTAAGAGAAGACATCTTTGCCTTGTTCCAAAATGTAGAGAAAAGTACTCAGTGTTTTACTATTAAATATGATGATGCCCTTTAGCAGTAGAAGTCCATTATCAGATTCAAAAGTTTCTTTCAGTTCCAAGTTTGCTCAGAGTTTTAATTTTGAAGGACTGTTGAATTTCATCAAATGATTTTCTGCATTGATATTAATGCTTTTTTCCTGTTGATTTCTATCTTATTTTAAATGTAACCTTAATTTAAAAAATTATGGATTCACAAGAGGTTGTACATACGTTGACAGATTATTGAACGCTAAGCTAGTCTTACATTCTTGGGATAAGCCACTCTTGGTTTTGATGTATTTTACTTTTTATATATTGATGGCTTGATTGGCTAATGTTTTATTGAAGATATTTTTTATGTGTATATGTTCATGAGGATTATTAGTCTGTAGTTTTCTTATAATGTTTTTGAATAGTTTTGGCAATAGGGTAATTCTGGCTTCATAAAATGAGTTGGGAAGTCATCTTTCCTCTTTGTTTTCTGGAAAAGATGGTACATAATTATATTATTGTTTCCTTAAATGTTTGGTAGAATTCACCAGAGAAACTGTTTAGGACTGAAGATTTCTTCCTGAAAGATTTTAAAGCAGGGATTCAATTAATGTAATAGAATCAGCACAAATGAAATTATTTCATTTAGGTAATTTGTATTTTTTAAAAATTGACCCATTTCATCTAGGTTGTCAAGTGTATGTGCAAAGAATGTTGTAATGTTCCCTTATTCTTCTTTTAATATTTGTGAGATTTGTATTAATAGCCTCTTTTTTTCCTGAAGTTGGTAATTTGTGTCATCTTCTTTTTTATGCTTTGTCAATTTGGCTAAAGATTTGTCAATATTCTTAGTGTTTTCAAAGTATTAGCTTTGGTTTTATAGATCTTCTCTACTGACTTTTGTTTTCAATTTCATTAGTCTGTGCACTTATTTCTGAACTTCTGATTTCTTTGGGTTTAGTCTGCTGGTCTTCTCATTTCTTAAAGTGAAAGCTTAAATTATTCTTAACTTTTAAATTTTCTAATATAAGCACTTAATGCTATAAGTTTCTTTTTAAGCACAGCTTTAACTACAGGCCACAAATTTTGATGTGCTATACTTTAATTTGAATTTAGCTCAAAATATTTCTTAATTTTTTTGAGACTTCTTGTTTGACCCATGGTTACTTAGAATCATATTTTTAATATCCAAACATTTTGAATATTTTCCATATATCCTTCTGTTACTGATTTTCAGTTTCATTCCATTATGATCTGAGAACATAGTTTGTGTGATTTTCATTCTTTTAAATTTGTTGAAGTTTGTTTCATGGCCTAGAATGTGGTTGCCTGTGGTTGAGATTTGTTGTTGTTATGGTAACTCTCAGTGTACCATAGGCTAGAAATTGCTCTGCTAGAGGTACCTTTCGTTTAGGGTAGGAGTCTGTCTGCTGAACTCTTGAGTTTTAGGTCTTCCCTTTGCACCTCAAATAAATCTATTTGAATATTCTTGTTCTTCTTCTGTCCCTTCCCATTGGTATTCTGCTGAAAGCTTGGAGCTAGGGGAGTTGGTCTTTGTTTTGATTAATCCTTGGTTTTAGACATGCATTGCTTATCTGGAGCTTGGGGGTGCTGCCTTCTCAGTTCTGCCTTTTCCCTGGCTGAAGTTTTGGGCTCAGTGTAATCCTACTCCTTCCCTAGGCATAAAGTTTCCCTCTGTTCCCTTTCACCAGCTGCCAGGAGTTTTCACAAGTGGGGCAGCACTAGTTTCTTGCCTCTCTTGCCCTCCTGCTCTTCTCTTTCCTCGTGTCTGCACTCTGGGGCTTCTTAGAGCTCTTCTTAGTCTTTCCTGTGAGCTGCCAATGGAGCTTATAGAGAAAGAGCCTCCAAGTAGGTACAGTCAATTTCTTTAGGGCTTTCACACTGTCTGCACAGCCCATGCTTGTCTCAGTTGTCCAGTGAGTTTTAAAAAAGTCATGAGTTGAAAGTGAGTATGGCTGATTTTGTTCTAATTGGGGAAAGAGCCTCTTCCAGCTCTCTGCATGTTGGGCAGATGCCAGAACTCTCTGTTTGCCTTTTAGTTAATTTTTTTTCTCTCTTCTTTATGTACCTTATCTTTTACTTTTTTGGGTTTATCTTGCTGGGCATTTTTTCTTCCTAAATATTATAAGTTATGTGTTTATTGCAACAAAACAAACTCTAAGAGGCCTATCTGGTAAATCAACACTATTGCTGCAATCCTGTAAATAATAAGGCCAAGGCGAATGAGACCAACCTTGCTTTGTAATCATGAATAATCCTTCTGTTTTCGTATTTTTGATCAGAAGGAGGGTGACTTTAAGAAAAAAAATTGTCCTTCTATGAAAACTATGCATTGTCCTCAAATAGCATACCCTTCTGTGTTATCTGACTCTCTACTTTCATTTACTAGGAGCTATTCTACAACTAGGCAAGTTGCAATGCAGAATAATTTTTGACTGTAGGCATGCAGATTCCATTCTGCCTGTTAGAGGTTTAACTTCCTTCATTTCTCCCCTGCAGAAAATAAGTTTCACCTCAATTTGCATATTCTTTTCAATATTCCAAATCTAAAAATTTGTCTGTTCTTTGGATTCTCATTTGAATCTTCTTGATTCTCTTACTGATTTAAGAATTAAATAAAATCTTGTGACACAAGTCAGTTTTATATCTGTATGAGAGTCATGGTTGTACCTTTAATGAAACTTATTGATATGTTTTTGCTCTGTATCCCCACCCAAATCTCATCTTGTAGCTCCCATAATTCCCATGGGTTGTAGGAGGGACCCAGTGGGAGATGATTGAATCATGGGGGCGGATCTTTCCAGTGCTGTTCTAGTGATAGTTAATAGGTCTCATGAGATCTGACAGTTTTAAAAATGAGAGTTTCTCTGCACAAGCATTTTTGCCTGCTTCCATCCATGTAAGGTGTGATTTGCTCCTCCTTCTCTTCTGCCATGATTGTGAGGCTTCCACAGTCATGTGGAATGGTGAGTTCCTCATTAAACTTTTTTCCTTTGTAAATTGCCCAGTCTCAGGTATGTCTTTATCAACAGAGTGAAAATATACTGATATACTTATCTTTTAACAAAGCTATGCATTTGTCACTAAGTAATGCTTTTGCTACATTTCACAAGTTTTGTTACAAAACATTTTAGTCATTGCTTATTTATAAATATTTTATACTTTACATTATTCTTCTTTGATCTCTGAGTTGTTTAGAATTTTGCAAGATTTGTAAACATGTTTTTTGCACTTGGTTTATTTTGTCTTTGACATCTAACTAATTTGCATTGTCTAAAAATACACTCTGTATCTATCTTGTCATCCTTTGAAATTTGCTAAAGTTAACTTAATGGTTTAGAATGTGGCCAATTTTCAAAACTATTCAATTTGTGTTTCAAAAGAATGTAAATTGATTATGGGATGTAATATTCTCCATATGCCCATTGGATGAAGCATATTAATTTTTCTTTATAAATCTTTTATTGGTAATTTTATTGTCTGATTTATCTATTGAGTACTGAGAGAGAAAAGTATTCCAGTGGGATAACAGATTTATTTATTTCTCATAGTTCCGTGATGTTATGTAAGTGTAGAATTGAGGCATATGCAATTTTAGAATTGTTATATTTTCCAATAAAATAAGCCTTATATGATGATGAGACTTGTGATCCCTTTTTGCTCTAAAGTCTACTTTGTCTGTTATTATTATGACCACTTTACTTTCTTTTAGTTAGCATTTGTTCGATACTAGTTAAGATGCAGGCTAAATTACAGTAATACAGATTCCCACCTAAGAATGGCTTAAATAAGAGAGAAGTCTATTTCTACCTAATCTGCAATGATCTGAAGGTGAATAGTAGAGGAATTATAGAGCCCAGGTGCCTTCTGTCTCAATGCTTTGCCAGCCTTCTCGTGATGACCTTATTCACATAATCAAAGATGGTTCACCCCAACCCCGACTCCCTCTTCTCTGTTCTGTTGAGAAGGAGGTAATGTGGAGTGGGAGGCATATGTGTTTGAAGACTTGACCTGGAAGTTATGTACGACATTTCAGCTCATGTCTTATTGGCCATACCTAACAATAAGAGAGGTTAACAAACATGATATTTAGCAAGATGTGCATGCATCTAGTCAATATTTGGATATTGAAGGAGAATCATGATCTGTTCTAAAATTATCTGTCTCTAATCTGTCTCTGCTCTGGATTTTATGATTTTATATTTTAGAGCAGGAGTTGGTAAACTTTTCTCTAAAAAACCAGGTACTAAATATTTTAGCTTTTGTGGGTCACATGTAGTTTCTGTCACATATTCTTTTTTCAACCATTTAAAACTGTAGAAACCATTCTTACCCAAAGAGTCATATATAAACAGGCTGGGTGTCACACATGGCCCATGGACTATAGTCTGCCACTACTCTTTTGGTCTTTCTTATAATCAACATTTCTTTAAATTTTCTTTTTCTGGAAATTAATTGCTCACTAAAAATTATCAACAAAATGTAATTTTACTTAAATTGATTCAATAATGTATGAAATAAACCCATGTAATGCATAAAACAAACTTATTTGAAGAAGGGAATTAGAGATCCTAGTATCAATATATTAATGTTTTTCTTTCTTTTCTTAAATATAAAAACCTTTTTAATATACTGGTTGATTTTTTTAATATTGCATTTTAGGTTTTGGGGTACATGTGAAGAATATGCAAGATTGGTGCATAGGTACATATATGGCAGTGTGATTTGCTGCCTTCCTCCCCTTCACTTTTATCTGGCATTTCTCCCCATGCTATCTCTCCCCAACTCCCCACCTCCTGCTGTCCCTCCCCTATTTCCCCCTGACAAACCCCAGTGTGTGATGCTCCCCTCCTTGTGTCCATGCGTTCTCATTGTTCAACACCTGCCTATGAGTGAGAATGTGTGGTGTTTGATTTTCTGTTCTTGCGTCAGTTTGCTGAGAATGATGGTTTCCAGGTTCATCCATGTCCCTACAAAGGACACAAACTCATCGTTTCTTATGGCTGCATAGTATTCCATGGTGTATATGTGCCACATTTTCCCTGTCCAGTCTATCATCGATGGGCAGTTGGGTTGGTTCCAAGTCTTTGCTATTGTAAACAGTGCTGCACTGAACATTCATGTGCATGTGTTCTTATAGTAGAACGATTTATAATCCTTTGGATATATACCCAGTAATGGGATTGCTAGGTCAAATGGAATTTCTATTTCTAGGTCCTTGAGGAATTGCCACACTGTCTTCCACAATGGTTGAACTAGTTTACACTCCCACCAACAGTGTGAAAATGTTCCTATTTCTCCACATTCTCTCCAGCATCTGTTGTCTCCCAATTTTTTAACAATGTCGCCATTCTAACAGGTGTGAGATGGTATTTCAGTGTAGTTTTGATTTGCATTTCTCTAATGACCAGCGATGATGAGCATTTTTTCATATGTTTGTTGACCTCATGTATGTCTTCTTTTGCAAAGTGTCTGTTCATATCCTTTCTCCACTTTTGAATGGGCTTGTTTGTTTCTTATAAATCTGTTTTAGTTCTTTGTAGATTCTGGATATTAGCCCTTTGTCAGATGGGTAGACTGCAAAAATTTTTTCCATTCTGTTGGTTGCTCATTCACTCTAATGACTGTTTCTTTTGCTGTGCAGAAGCTGTGGAGTTTGATTAGGTCCCATTTGTCTATTTTGGCTTTTGTTGCCAATGCTTTTGGTGTTTTGGTCATGAAGTCCTTGCCTACACCTACGCCAGAATGGTTTTGCCTAGGTTTTCTTCTAGGGTTTTTATGGTGTTAGGTCTTATGTTTAAGTCTTTAAACCATCTGGAGTAAATTTTAGTGTAAGGTGTCAGGAAGGGGTCCAGTTTCTGCTTTCTGCACATGGCTAGCCAGTTTTCCCAACACCATTTATTAAACAGGGACTCCTTTCCCCATTGCTTGTTTTTGTCAGGTTTGTCAAAGATCAGATGGTT
>CAUYLG010059639.1:0-19083 GCA_963573385.1 Cacajao melanocephalus | reverse complement strand
TGGGACGCCATTGCCTGGAGACGGCAGAAGTCCCGGCCTGTGAAGAGGCACGAGGGAGGCACTGGGAGTACGAGGGATCACCCCAGGGAAAAGGTGATCCAGTATGAGGTTCCTCAGAACCGTCGGATCTTGCGGGAGCTGATCTATGCGCGGCAGCACGTGAAACGTGGCACAGAACGTCTATGCGCGGCACCACGTGAAACCCTCCATGAGGTCCACAGATCACCTGAAAGCCCATGTCTTGGCATAACCTGCAGGAGCCTGCAGATGCCAGGTGTCTGAATCTCATTCGCCACACTGCCCTGGGACCAAGGGAAGAAGGACACAAGCACAGACTGAAAACCAAGAAACTGCATGAGACCCAGAGCCCTGGGTCAACCCAGAATGCCCGGATGGCAGGCTGAATGCCCAAAGTGTGCACTGCCCCGAGAAATAAATGTTATTTTAAAGCCAAATAAATACAAATAAACTAAGTTTTAGACATTGGAATTTTGTAGCATGATTTTTCCCAGGAATTGTTCCCAATCTTCAGTCCTCTTATAGTACAGGTGAGTGTTGACCTGCAGAGCAATATGTTGACCCTGGCTCTTCCACCAGTCCCTTGGATCAGGGATGGGAAAGTGAACCAAGCTAGACAAAAAGACATCACAGAACCAAAAGAGAGCTGTGACTGTCTCCAAATTGCTGAGCTGATGATATGTGGACTTAGTATCTGTATTAGTCTGTTTTCATGATGCTAAGAAAGACATACCAGAGACTGGGTAATTTATAAAGGAAAGAGGTTTAATGGTTCAGCATGGCTGGGGAGGCCTCACAATCATGGTGGAAGGCAAAGGAGAAGCAAAGTCATGCCTTATATGGCGGCAGGCAAGAGAGCTTGTGCCGGGGAACTCCCATTCATAAAACCATCAGAGCTTGTGAGACTTATTTACTACCATGAGAACAGTATGAGGGAAACTGTCCCCACAATTTAATTATCTCCACCTGGCCCTGCCTTTGACATGTGGGGATTATTACAATTCAAGGTGAGATTTGGGAGAGGGGTGGGGGGCAGTGGTGACACAGCCAAACCATATCAGTATATGTTGGTATTCTAGACCAGGGCCAGCAACCTACAACCTACAAAGGGCCACTACCTCTTTGTAAATAATGTTTTGTTTTGTTTTTCTTTTACTCTAGCTAGTGAGTAAATAATGTTTTCTAGGAACACAGCAGTGGGCATTTATTTACCTACTGTCTATGACTGCTTTTGTGCTCTAATGGCCAGGGTGAATGGTTGTGATAGAGACCTCATGACCCTCAAGTCTATGTGACCAGTCCCTGAGGAACTCCAAAACTTGGGGCTGGGTAGAGGAAAAAGCTGATAAACACCACCAGCTAAAAGAGGCTGTAGAGGACTGAAAACCAGAAGAGTGTGATATCAATATCTGGGCCTTTTAAAAAACCTGCCAATCCCAGTGGAGGTCTAGAATCTCCATTTGGTCTGAGGAACTAAAAAGGCAGCGAGAGAGAAAAATGAAGCAACTGTACACCAAGAAAGGGTGAGAGTTGAAGAAAGTCCTGACAGTGTCCCAAGCCAACGTTCTAAATGGTCTTGAGGTTCAACCACATTCCCCAAGTTCAGTTGAAACAGCCCCAGTTGTCCATACTAACTTCCTCTTTTTATTTAAACTACTTTGAGTTGGGATATCATGTTACTTGCAACCAGAGGGCACCATTACTTAATTTATTCACTCATTTGTCTCTCATTCATTCATTCAAAAGTTTCATGGAATCTTACTGTGTGAGGCCAATGCTGAGGATGGGTGATACAGTGATAAAAAGGACAGCCATGGGCCCTGACCTTGTGAAGTTTATATTTTAGATTTTTTTTTCTTTTTGAGAGGTGTTTCACTCTTTTTGCCCAAGCTGGAGTGCAATGGCACCATCTCAGCTCACCATAACCTCCGCTTCAGCCACCCGAGTAGCTGGGATTACAGGCATGTGCCACCATGCCCAGCCAATTTTTTGTATTTTCAGTAGAGACAGGGTTTCTCCATGTTGGCCAGGGTGGTCTCCAACCCCCAACCTCAGGTGATCCTCCCACCTCAGCCTCTCAAAGTGCTGAGATTACAGGCATGAGCCACCGCACCTAGCTGTGAAGTTTATACTTTAATATAACAAGTTGGGTTTCAGGTCCTGTGAGACTGCCAAGATGTCACAATGGGCCAGGTTCAGTGGCTCATGCCTGTAATCCCAACACTTTGAAAGGCCAAGGTGGGTGAATCACTTGAGCCCAGGAGTTGTAGGCCAGCCTGGAAAACATGGCAAAACCCTGTCTCTACTAAAAATACAAAAATTAGCTGGGCATGGTGGCATGCACCTGTAGGCCCAGCTACTCGAGTGGCTGAGTTGGGAGGATCAATTGAGCCTGGGAGGTTGAGGCTGCAGTGAGCCATAGTCTAGTCTGCTCTCTAGTCTGGATGACAAAGCCCATTGCCTAGGGAGAAGGTATCAAGTGACTATTGAACTGTGCATGTGACCAGTCCCTGAAGACCTCGAATATTCAGGGGTTAGGTAGAGAAAAAAGAGTGGATTAATGAGAGCAGAGAACAGAGGCTGTAGAGGAGGAGAAAAACCAGTGACCATAATATCATAGAAGGCAGGGTGTGGTGGCTCACACCTGTTATCCCAACACTTTGGGAGGCCAAAGTGAGAGAATTGCTTGAGTCCAGGAGTTCAAGACTAGACTGGGCAACATAGTGATACCCCATCTTGACAAAAATTTTAAAAATTAGCTAGGCATGCTGGCACACATCTCTGGTCCCAGCTACTTGGGAGGCTGAGGCAAGACGATCACTTGAGCATAAGGAGTCAAGGCTGCAGTGAATTGTGATCATGCCATTGTACTCCAGCATGGGTGACAGAAAAATAACCTTTCTCAATATGTGTATATCTCACAGAAGCCAAGCTAAGAGATGCCTTAAGGAGTCAGTGGTATGTTTGTCAAATGCTGTCAAGAAGAGAAAATGAGACTGAAAGAGATTATTATATTTAGCTACATAGAGGTCAACCCAGAACCAGGCAAGAACAATTTTAATACAAGTGTCTCAAGATTTTTTTCGTTGCAGGTAACTAAAAACTTGACTCAAATTGACTTAGGCAATACAGATTTATAAACTCACATAACAGAAAGCTCAGGGCAAGGGTGAGTTTCAGGGATGGTTTGATTCAGCGTTTCAACAATGTCATCAGGCACCTGGAATCCTTTTGTCTCTCCACTCTGCTTTCTTGAGTGTCAGCTTCATCCTAAGGTTCCCGCCTTCCCCAATCCACTGCCCAGGATGGCTCCCAGCAACTCCCAGGGTTCAGACTTACTTATCCAAGTCTGCAGGACAGGTGATTATGTTAGCAACTCTCAGAAAAGTGAGAAAGCTTCTTTCCCCCAAACAACCAGGAAGCCTTGCCTCATGTCTTACTGGCTCCAGTTGAGCCATATGTCCATCCCTTATTAGTGATAAAGAAGCAATGTAACTGTAACTAGGGACTGTTACAGTGTTTAGAACCTTGACAACCCTAGAGTCCAAGATGGAATCAGATCCCTCTGAAGCACCTAAACTGTTTCAGGTAGATACATAACCCAGTGGAAATCAGGTTAGTTGTAAAGAGAAAAGGAACGGATGTTAAGAAGTCAACCACAATGAACACAGCAGAGGAGAAGGAGTTGGATGGGAGAAGATTAAATAGTGAATGGGGCTGAAGTACTGGGGACAACACGTGACACACGGAGACAAGGCTTTCAAGAAGTTTGGCTGCAAAGGGGAGTAGAGAGAAAAGGTGCCAATTGGATGGAGATGCAGAGGCAAAGGAAGAGTTTTTATGACTTTTTTTTTTGAGTTGGAGTTTCTTTCTTGTTGCCCAGGCTGGAGTGCAGTGGCAGGATCTAAGCTCACTGCAACCTCTACCTCCCAGGTTCAAGCAATTCTCCTGTCTCAACCTCCTGAGTAGTTGGGATTACAGGTGCCGGCCACCACCCCTGGATAATTGTTTGTATTTTTAGCAAAGGCAGGGTTTCATCATGGTGGCCAGGGTGGTCTTGAACTCCTGACCTCAGGTGATCTGCTCACCTTGGCCTCCCAAAATGCTGGGATTACAGGCGCGAGCCTCTGCGCCTGGCCATTTTTATGATTTTTACAAGAGGAGCTACTAGAGCATCGCTGAATACTAATGAAGGGGTGGTTAGGAGATGTGGATTCAGCAGGGGACAAAGTTGAAAATGCATGAAGGGAATAAGAAATGAAGCAAAGTCTCCATGAAGATGAGAAGGAGTGGGGTCCTGAGTTGGTGTGAGGGCTTGGCTTTTACTGGGAAAGGAGGAAGAGTGACTGAAGCATGAACTTCAACATCTGAGGGATCCAGGTGACTTCGGGCAAGTTCATCTTGTTGAGCCTGTTTCCTTGCCTTTTAAAATGGGGGTGAAGCTTTACTTCACAAGTATGTTGTGAGGATTAAATGAGATGATGTTTGTAAATGACTCAATGATATCTTTTAGCTTTCTTCAGACCTTCTTCCTTCCCCTTCCGACCCAATCAACTGTACCAACTCATTTTAAGCCAGTGATAAACATCTAGTTAAGTGTTGGATTGTCTTTTGGGGCTATTGGACCTAGTAACACACTAAAGGAAAGGGAGAGGGAATAGGGGAGAAGGAGAAAAGATGGATATAAATTTATATTTGCAAGGCTTTTTTCACCAAATAGCCTCAAGTTCCTTACCAAGGAATCTTTAACAAAGTCCTTGAGGAGCTTTTCAAGGTAGCAATTACACAAATCCTGCTGACAAGAATATTGGCTACTCGGAAAAGAACGCGGTCAGCAGCGTCCTCTTCCCAGACAAAGGAAGGACCGAGATGTCATTGTTCCTCAATCATTTTTGACAGCTTTACTAGGTTACGGGCGGTTCTAGCCACCGCACCAAGAAGCAGACAGAAGGAAATAAGTCACAGAAGGGCAACTAAGAATGAGCCATCAGTGCTGGCTTTGGACACCACCAACTTGCTATGTTTTATTGTAGAAATCACTGAACTTCCTGCATTCTTGGTTTTTCTTTTGGTGAAACAAACAAACCATAAAACAGGCTGATATGGTCTGACTGTGTCCCCACCCAAATCTCAACTTGAATTTTATCTCTCGGAATTCCCACATGTTGTGGGAGGGATCCAGGGAGAGGTAATTGAATCATGGGGTCCGGTCTCTCTCACACTATTCTTGGGACAGTGAATAAGTCTGACGAGATCTGATGCATTTATCCAGGGTTTCCGCTTTTGCTTCTTCCTCATTTTTCTCTTGCTACCGCCATTTAAGAAGTGCCTTCCATCTCCAACCATGATTCTGATGCCTCTCTAGCCATGTGGAGCTGTAAGTACAATTAAACCTCTTTTTCTTCCCAGTCTCGGGTATGTCTTTATCAGCAGCATCCAAATGGACTAATACACAGACTGGACACAGTGGTTCAGGCCTGTAATCCCAACACTTTGGGAGGCGGAGGTGGGCAGGTTACTTGAGGTTAGGAGTTCAAGACCAGCCTGGCCCACATGGTGAAACCCCATCTCTACTAAAAATACCAAAATTTTTTTTAAAAAGGCCAGGTATGGTGGCAGGCACCTGTAATCCTAGCTACTCAGGAGGCTGAGGCATGAGAATCGCTTGAACCCGGGATGTGAAGATTGCAGTGTGCATAACAGAGCCAGACCCCATCTCAGAAAAAATAAAACAAGTACAACAAACGAAAAATGAAGTCTTCTTCCTACTTGGATCACTGGAACAGGCTAAACTGTTTTCAATGAAGGGCATTTGGAAATACAGTATTTTGAGTTGTCATAATTCTGGAGTATGCCACTGGCATTTAGTGTCCCCTTGAGAAATGCTGTTGACTCTGTCCAGTAGGAAGCTTCAGTTGTGCCAGTTTTTGAAGTTCTATACTACAGCACGGTTTGGAGTCCAGGCATCATTCTGGTGGCATTTCACAACAGGCAGCTGGCTGGATGGGGCAGATGCTGCACTGCGCTCTGTTAACATTGGGGGAGAAAACTGGCAGGTCTCTTTGCCCTTCTCTGAGACTGTTCCTAGGACAATGTTCTAGCTCACAGCAAGTACCCAGTAAATATTGGGTGTGGCATACACTCATGTGACAGGCAGACTCAAGAGGGCTCTCTGTTTCCAAGATGTCTTTCCACATCTTGGAAAGATCTTGTTAGTGGTTTTTTAGAAGGAACTGATTTGATTCAATGTGCACGTAGAGCACCTTTGTAGTCAATTGAAGAGACCCCATAAACCTTATACTTAAGGAACAATGAAATCTACGCTATTTGTTTCATACCTTAAGTACAGAATTTATGCATTTTTTTTCTATTTTCACACTGTCTGATGCCATCTTCAGAAACAAAAATCTACATGTAGCCACGCATTCTCATATATTTGCATTTTAATTAAGGTCATGGAAGGAAAGCTGTGATGAAGTTTCAGCATAAGAAAGGTTTGCCTATGTAAAACTGTCAGATGGGAAAGAGTGCCGTGTCTAAGCTTACTGCTGGCTGCGGTAAAGGCAATTGAAAATCCTGCTGCTCTTGTGAGTGATGAAAGAGGAGAAGCAGCTTGGTCACTCTTGCCCAGGAAAACCCCGGCTCTGGGGTTCAGAGACTGTGCACTTTCCTCAGTAGTTAAACCTCAGTCTGTTGAGTTCTACCACGTTTGTTTATTTTTTCTGGAATAAAAACCCCTCTACTTTGCATTTCTACTTCTCGTCTTTGATGAGGCACATCCCTAAATTGTGAAAATTCCCTTGTGTGTTCAATGACTAATACCAAGTTAGAATGCATGAGTACTTATATAAATGTGGACATGTCAACATGCATCTTTTATTGGCTTTCCTCTTGTACCTAATAACATCTCCAAGAGAAATATTTTTCAATTGTCAAAAACCTTAAATCACATGGACCTGAAACTACCTTTGCCTGAAAGCACAGGGGAGAAGGGCTTCAAAAGAAAGCTGGTTCTTTAATTTGTTTTAGATTTCCCCTAGTTTACACACAAAAAAAGAGCAACTTGGCATTTGAATGATGAACCTGATATAGATACTGTGTGTGTATTTTCAATTTATATTCATGGTGCCTTTTCTCCCATAAGTGTAAAACAAAATATTGACCCCATGTGGCAACAAAATGTAGTGCAAAAACAAGACAAATAATGGTTATGGAGATAAGCAACTCCAGGAAGCAAGTAACAACCTTATCCCTTCCAGAATATTTCTATCCATCCGTACAATAAATGTTTACTTAGCACCCACAATGTGCCAAGCACTGGGCTATAGGCCAGGAATAAAAAGTTTAGTAAGACACAGCTTCTACCCTCAAGAAGCTCACTGTATTGGCTGGGCGTTGTGGCTCACGCCTACAATCCCAGCACTTTGGGAGGCCAAGGCAGGTGGATCACCTGAGTTCAGGGGTTTGAGACCAGCCTGGCCAACATGGTGAAGCCCCGTCTCTACTAAAAATACAAAAATTAGCCGGGCACAGTGGCAGGCACCTGTAATCCCAGCTACATGGGAGGCTGAGGCGGGAGAATCACTTGAACCTTGGGGATGGAGGTTGTAGTGAGCCAAGATCGCACCACTGCACTCTAGCCTGGGTGTTAGAGCAAGACTCGGTCTCAAAAAAAGAAAAAAAGAATCTCACTGCTAGGTAGTGAATGGGCATTTACTGACATTTTTCTATTTTATGTTGGGCCAAGGGGCTAAATTGCTGGCGCTCACTAGAACCAACATCAAACTCTTCATGTACAGATCGTAGAACTCCATAGAGTCCACCAGCCCATCAGGCACAAACTGATGAGATAACACTAAGTAGAGTTCTTTATTGTCCACAGGCATGAGCGTGTAAGCCATGTCCAGGAACCAATAACATTGTCTTGGATGCAGTGACTCATGCAGCTTGCCTACAATATCTCAAATATCTCTGGACTGGTGCCCCGTCATACCTCAAAGTTGTGGATTGCTTCCCAGGGAATAAAGCACTTTCACATATGCTATTACCACGCTCATGATGAATGTAGGGCAGGCATAATGATTACTCATATTTTACACATGGCATACTTAAAGAAATGACTAATCCAAGTTACCAAACCAGCAAGGGGCCAACAGTCAGGTAAGGTAGACTTGTTTGCTTTCATTCATATGTCATATAACTCCCCAGAGAACCTAGAGTGTTCCTCCTTTAAATTTAATGGGGCCTCTGGGAAGTACTATGATTTGGGAACCATTATGAATCAAAGCCACAAAAGGCTGATTATAATGTGGGGACCAGCCGGGTGCGGTGGCTCACACCTGCAATGCTAGCATTTTGGGAGGCCAAGGCAGTGGATCACTTGAGGCCAGGAGTTCAAGACCAGCCTGACCAACATGGCGAAACCCTGTCTCTAATAAAAATACAAAACTTAGATGGGTGTGGTGGTGCACACTTGTAATCCCAGCTACTCAGGAGGCTGAGGCACAAGAATCACTTGAACCCTGGAGGCGGAGGTTGCAGTGAGTCAAGATCATGCCACTGCACCCCAAACTGGGTGACAGAGACTCTGTCTTAAATAAAAATAATAATAATAATGCGAGGACCAATGGCCCACCATGATTGTATAGGGGTGATTCCCCTTAGGTGGTGTCTAAGATCCCAGGGGCATATTATATCGAACGAGGCTGGGGAATTTGCCGTTGCCTCAGGTCGGGAATTGATTACTGGGTTTACACGCTGGGGACTGCATTTGGGGAGAGGAGATTGGATGCACTGGATAGCTTCTATAAAAGAGCATAGAGCTGTGGGTGTTCTTAACTAAAATCAGATCGGTGCGTTGCAGGGGAAGCCCAGGTTGTAGAGTCACTGATACCAGATCTTTTCATGAAGATCCTGTGGTACTGGAGGGTGACTCTGGAAATTCTGAAATGGGGGCTTACCTCAGTATTCAGATTTTTTGCCTCAGGAAGCAAAGACCCGGATCTTTGGTATTTCTCATTAGTAGCCAATAACTTCAAGCCATCTAGGGCCTCTTTAATAGTGGCCACTTGACTAAGGGGATGAGGAATACCTATAGTTTGCATATGTTTCCTAGAAAAAGTACTGCCTAGTGTCTGTGTCAAAAAAGGCCTGCCAAGGATGACTATAGGGCTTCCTCTCCATTGGGGCATCATCAAAGTAAGATATCATTTAAAACATCCCAATTTTCCTTTCCTTTTTTTTTTTTTTTTTTGAGACGGAGTCTCACTCTGTCACCTAGGCTGAAGTGCAATGGCACTCAGCTCACTGCAAACTCTGCCTCCCGGGTTCAAGCTATTCTCCTGCCTCAGCCTCCCAAGTAGCTGGGATTACAGGAGCCCACTTCCACTCCTGGCTAATTTTTGTATTTTAGTAGAGATGGGGCTTCACCATGTTGGCCAGGCTGGTCTTGAACTCCTGACCTCAGGTGATCCACCCACCTCAGCCTTCCAAAGTGCTGGGATTACAGGCATGAGTCACCTTGCTCAGCCTTTCCTTTCCTTAATGGTGTCACTCCTCTAAGGTCTTTGAATTTGTGAGTGCACATGCATTAATCACTGAGATGCCATGAACAACGAATCCATGCCATGAAGGCCCAGTCCATGCCATGAACACCCCGTGGAGCAGGGTCAGGCCAGGAGTTACACCCGTGAATGCTGGGCCGAGTGGACACTGCACATCTGTTTTCATTAGTCTGCAGCACTTCAGAGGACCCGTGTGTGCTGTGCTGCCAGTCTGTTTTACAAGGACCTAAAAGGTTATAATGTCCTCTGGCCTTTTAGTGGGGGCCAGGGTAGGGCACTGGGGACCACTGTTTGTATTTTATCTGCAGGACACCATGGGCGTTTTCCCTATCACTGAGTTATCAAGATCTTTCTTGTGACAGAGGCCCGGCCAGCAGCAGCAGAAGCAGCAGAAACATTTAAGGATCTGTATTGGTCAGAGTTTTCCACAGAAACAGAACCAATAGGATGTGTATATGGAGAGAAAGAGATTTATTTAAAATAATTCCTGATGTGATTATCGAGGCTGGCCAGTCCCAAAATCTGCAGGGTGGGTCAGCATATTAGAGACCCAGGAAGAACCCATGTTGCAGCTCAAGTGTAAAGGCTATCTCCTGGTAGATGTGCCTCTTACTGCCAGGAGGTCAGTCTTTTGTTCCATGAAGGCCTTCAGTTGAATGGATGAAGCTCCTAGCCCACATTATGATGAGTGACCTACTCAACTCAAAGTCCATTCATAAAAATACTAATTTCTTTTTTTGCTCCTTCTTCTGAGGCATAAATGTTAATTATATCCCAAAGCACCCTCATAGAAACATCCAGAATAATGTTTGACCACATGCATATCTGGGCACCATGACTCAGCCAACGTGAGGCATAAAATTAACCATCACAGAGTTACAGGGAGATGTCTGCACTTAAGAGCATAGACCTGATAGCACATTTCACATCAAGCATATCACATCATGACTGCTTTTTCTCCCATGAGTGGCCATTCAATGGGGCCATATATTGCATAAAATATCAGTCTTTCCCTTGAGCACTCTATAGAAAAGAGGCTAATGCCTGGCTGAGGCACACAACCAATGGTCACAGAATAGAAGTTGCTCCCCTGAGCCTAGCTCCATCAGGGCTTATGCTGGAACTGAGACATATGATTTAATCTGAGATACATAGATAGGTCTATGCCAACATACTCAACACAGGGCCACTTTACAGAGGGATTCAACCCCATACTCCTTCCCAATTATCAAAACTTCTGATTTAGGTTGGTTAAACCTATAACAGAGGCTCTGGAAGACTCAATAAATTCAGCACCACTCAGCACTACTCCCAGTGCAGGCTCACTTCAGGCAGCAGAGCTGCCCACACCCTGGGTGCAGTGGTTTATACCTAGCCAGAAAGCCAAGAGCAAGGGAGAAAAGTGTGTGGTCATAGCCTAGATCATCATCTTCATAAAGCCATTATGTTGTGGTCACTCTGCCAAAGCAGGTGGACCCCTCTCAGTTAATAGACACTGTAGGTTATGGAGGCTGGTGACGCTTCGTGCAAGAGAATGTAAGAGAAAGTGAATGCTTCATGCAAGAGGTTCCTGGGGAGAACAGAGTGGGCACAAGCAGGTCAGGGCTGGCTTGAGGGAGGCACAGAGAATGCCTTGGGCCTTAATAGTGCTAGAGGGTGGGACAGGGGAAAGTACCCACATGCAGCTGGGAGTTGGTGAGGTATGGATTTCCCACTAGAACCAAAGGAGGGAGAAAGAAGTCTGTTTTATTTACATAATAACATAAAAATTACAAAAATTACTATGTTTTGCTGACTTTGTTCTTTTTTTCTTTCTGCTATGCCAAAATTTTTTCACATCAAGATCACTTCCTGGTCAGGCACAGTGGTTCACACCTGTAATCTCAGCACTTTCCAAGGCCAAGAGAGAGGGGATCACTTGAGCCAAGGAGTTTGCAACTAGCCTGGGCAACATAGTGAGAACCCATCTCTACAAAGAATGAAAGAATTAGCCAGGAGGCAGGCGCAGTGGCTCATGCCTGTAATGCCAGCACTTTGGGAGGCCAAGGCGGGTGGATCACCTGAGGTCAAGAGTTCAAGACCAGTCTGGCCAACATGGTGAAACGCTGTCTCTACTAAAAATACAAAAAATTATCTGGGTGTGGTGGCATGTGCCTGTAATCCCAGTTACTTGGGAGGCTGAGGCAGGAGAATCACTTGAACCCGTGGGGTGGAGGTTGCAGTGAGCTAAGATTGTACACTGCACTACAGCCTAGGCAACAGGAACAAAACTCAGTCTCAAAAAAACAAAGAAAAAAGAAAAAGAATTAGTCAGGCATGGTGATATGCACCTGGTCCCAGCTACTCAGAAGACTGAGGTGGGAGGATCACTTGAGCCTGGGAGGTCAAAGCTGCAGTGAGCCATGATTGCACTACTGTACTCCAGCCTGGGATCGTACTACTGTACTCCAGCCTAAGACCCTGTCTCAAAAAAAAAAAAAATCACTTCCTAGAAGTTTTTGTTTAGTTTATTTTCTAACGTAAGTTTCTATTGCTAGGATGCATCCACATTGCATATAGCTGCATTCAAGTCTTGGAAGGTTTTCAGTGACAGACTCGTGGTCACTGCCCTG
Organism: Cacajao melanocephalus; assembly: GCA_963573385.1. NCBI lineage: Eukaryota > Metazoa > Chordata > Mammalia > Primates > Pitheciidae > Cacajao > Cacajao melanocephalus. The sequence continues at coordinate 6,890 of CAUYLG010059639.1, read as the reverse complement.
GCCTGTCAGTGTGAGGCTGTGAAATCCCATCAATATTCCCATCAAGAGCCACCTTGCCTGGCCCTCACACACATGCCTTCCAAAACTGATCTGTGACCACATACCACAATCCCCACAGGTAGGACGTGTGGTCACTCAAATCCTTTCTACTCTCAAAGATGAAGGTCTGGGGAATGTTGGCTGCCCGTGGTGTTGAATAAAGATTACATTTCTAGCTTGCACCTGCAAAGAGTTAAGGGTGGTTGAGGGGGGAAGTTACAGTAAGCCATGACATGAGTGTGGTCATTGAGGGGGTTAGAAGTGTGACAACTTTGGCCACTTGGAAAGGTTTGAAGTTACCCAGCAAGGCCTAAAGAATCTTCCATATTCCTCAGATAGAAGCTGCCCAAACTGGTGAATGTTGGTTTGTTGGGAAATTAAGCTGCAGTTTGGCTGATATGATGACATGGATCCCTAACAAAAATCATGGATGTTCTCTTTTGAAAGGAGTAAAAAATGATAATACTAAATATTGGCCAGGCACAGTGGCTCACGCCTGTAATCTCAGCATGTAGGGAGTCTAAGGTGAGCAAATCGCCTGAACCCAGGAGTTCCAGACCAGACTGGGCAACATAGTGAGACCCTGTTTCTACAAAAAATACAAAAAATTAGCTGGTGTACATTTGTAGTCCCAGATAACTGGGAAGCTGAGGTAAGTGGATCACCTGAGCCCAGGAGGCTGAGACTGCAGTAAGTCATGATTGAGCCACTGTACTTCAGCCTGTGTGACAGAGTGACACCTAGTCTCAATAAATACATAAATAAATATTTATCATTTATTTTGTTTTATATTTGTGTTTAGGCCTTGCTCTACTATCTACCTGCTCTCTTGCTCAGGCTGGAGTGCAATGGTGCTATCTCGGCTCACTGCAAACTCCACCTCCCAGGTTCAAGCGATTCTCCTGCCTCAGCCTCCCAAGTAGCTGAGATTACAGGCATGTGCCACCATGCCTGGCTAATTTTTGTATTTTTAGTAGAGATGGGGTTTCGGCATGTTGGTGAAGCTGGTCTCAAACTTCTGACCTCAGGTGCTCTGCCTGCCTCAGCCTCCCAAAGCACTGGGATTACAGGCATGGGCCACTGCACCCAGCCTCCTTGGGCAAATTTCTGAGTCTGCTTCCTTGTCTATAAAATGGGAATAAAAACAGTACCTACTTCATAGGGTTGTTGTGATGATTACTCAAGATAAAATTTTTGTAAAAGATCATCACAATAGTAGCACAACTAACTCATCACAATGCTTGGCATGTAAATGTTAGTTGTTAACTAAAAATAGGTCATTGGGAAAGTTAAATGACACATATATAATGCACATATCTATGGCAGTGCCAGGTACATATGTAGAAATAGAATATATGATGTCTTTGGAGCAGAAAATTTTGGGGTTTTCTTTTTTTGAGTCAGAGTCTCACTCTGTTGTCCAGGCTGTAATGCAATGGCCCAATCACAGCTCCCTGCAGCCTCCAACTCCTGGGCTCGAGTAATCCTCCTGCCTCAGCCTCCCAAGTAGCTGGACTACAGGTTCATGCCACCATATATATATATATAGAGAGAGAGAGAGAGAGAGAGAAAGAGAGAGAGTAGAGATAGGGTTTCACCATGGTGCCCAGACTGGTCTTGAGCTCCTGGCCTCAAGTGATCCTGCCACCTTGGCCTCTCAAAGTGCTGGAATTACAGGCATGAGACACCACATCTGGCCAGAGCAGTAATTTTCAATGGCTGCTCATTAGAATCACTTGGGGAGCATAACAGCATCTTGATGGCCACATTTCAGGCCAATTACAACAGAATCTTGGGACAGGGCCCAGGCAGTGGTACTTTCTGAAGATCTCCAGGTAGGGTAGGCAGAATGATGACCTTTGAAAGAAGGCCCCAGCCTACTCCCTGGAACCTGTGTATATGTTAAGTTGAATGGCAGAGGGGATTCCAGGTATGGATGGAATTAAGTTCCTTATCATCTGACCTTAAAAGAGATAGAATAGCCTGAATTATCAAGGTGGGCCCTTAAATGTGGAAGAAGGAGGCAGAAGAGTAAGTGTCACAGAGACGGGAATGGCTATTGCTGCCTTTGAAGACAGAAAGAAGGGGCCAGGAGCTAGGGACTCATGTCTCCAGAAATAAATGAAATTTAAAAAATAAACTTACATTATTTTAAACCACTAATGTTGTGGTAATTTTTACAGCAGCAGTGGGCAATGCAGCCAAGTTTATGAACCACTGCAGGAGGGTTCTGCTGCCTCTTGGCCATCATTTGCCAAAATCTTCTCTCAGCTCTTTCCTAAGACGCAAGGGCTGGTCCCATCTGTTTCCAGTTTTCTTGATCAGAATCTTTCCCTTTACTTATGAGATTCAGCCAGCTTTAGTTTTCTTTTTTTCTTTTTTTTTCTTTTTTAAGAGACAGGATCTCCCTCTGTTGTTCAGGCTGGAGTGCAGTGGCACAATCATAGTTCACTGTAACCTCAAACTCCTGGGCTCTAGTTAACCTCCCATCTCAGTCCGCCCAGTAGCTGGGACTATAGGTGTGTACCTCCACACTGGGCTAATGTTTAATTTTATTTGTTTTTCAAGTGGTCTTCCGACACAGGAGAATTTTTTTTTGTCTTTTGTAGAGATGGGGTCTTCCTAAGTTGCCCAGGCTGGTCCCCCCACCTCCTCTTTTTGAGGCAGGGTCTCTCTCTGTCACCCGGGCTGGCTTGCAGTCGTGTGATCACAGCTCACTGCAGCCTCAGCCTCCTGGACTCAAGTAATCCTCCTACCTCAGCCTCTCAAGTAACTAGGATTACAGGTGTGGACCACCATGCCCAGTTAATTTTTAAATGTTTTGTAGAGATGGTGAGGGAAGGGGGTGGTCTCACTATGTTGCCCAGGCTGGTCTTGAACTCCTGGGCTCAAGTGATCCTCAGCTTTGATCTTCCAAAGCTGAGATTACAGGCATGAGCCACCACACCCAGCCCTCAGGCTGGTCTTGAACTCCTGGCCTCAAGCCATCCTTTGTCCTTGGCCTCCCAATCCCCTGGGATTACAGGCATGAGCCACCAAGCCCAGCTTTATTTTTGGCTTATGAGCAGATCCTTATTGTTTCTGTGCAATTTAAAACTTAGAAAACCATAGTATTACGTTAGCACAAGGATGCTAATAACAAGCTCCAAATTATTTGTCAGTTGGTTTTAAAATATACGAAATGAGTTAAGCATTTATATCATGTATAATAGTAAAGAACAAACAACAACATACATTTAATCAGACAGTTCTATGAAGGCCATAACGTGTTTGGATGAACCTGGGAGGCCGAGGGGGCTCAGACCCCTCAGAGAAGGGGCAGAAAGTAGGGATGAAAGGCCCTGGCAGGCTGGGTGCGGTGGCTCACGCCTGTAATCCCAGCACTTTGGGAGGCCAAGATGGGCGGATCACGAGGTCAGGAGTTCGTGACCAACCTGACCAACAAGGTGAAATCCCATCCCTACTAAAAATACAAAAAAATTAGCTGGGCATAGTGGTGCCTGCCTATAATCCCAGCTACTCAGGAAGCTGAGGCAGGAGAATCGCTTGAACCTAGGAGATGGAGGTTGGAGGTTACAGGGAGCTGATATCGTGCCACTGCACTCCAGCCTGGGCAAAGAAAGAGACTCCGTCTCAAAAAAAAAAAAAAAAAAGAAACAAAGAAAGAAAAAAGATAAAGACCCTGATAAGGTAAGGGAACTCCCTAAAGGGGCCAGCACTAGTGAAAAAATAGTGGCTGAAGCGGTTCCCTCTCACCACTTCAACCACTACCTGCTGAACAAGTCCACACCCCTTATTCTGTGGACATTTTCCCGAAAAAATATTTTACTTGGCACTTTGGGAGGCTGAGGTGGGTGGATCACTTGAGATCAGGAGTTCAAGACCAACCTGGCCAACATGGTGAAACTCCGTCTCCACTAAAAATATGAAAACTTAGCCAGGCATGGTGGTACACACTTGTACTCCCAGCACCACTACACTCTAGCCTGGGTGACAGAGCAAAACTCTATCTCAAGAAAAAGAAAAGAAAAAAATTTTACTTGGAACGTGACTCTTTAAAATGGGAAATACTGGAGAAATTTCATTCCTAGCCTTGGACTTCTCAGTGGGAATGGTATATTCAGTAATGTGTTTTTATCTACAATTAAAAGCTTAAGACAGCTCTTAAGGCTATTTCATAATCTGTAATATGTGCTTTACATTTTATGAACCTATACAACCTAGTACTTTGATGGAGATTTTTCATGTTTATACCCTAAGATCTCATTTAGAGATTTGGCTTCCTCTTGCTTTGTGGAAGAGGTAAAAAACCCCCAAAACCATAGTCAAGCTTGCTGGTCCACAGCAGTACAAATTTTCTTTCTTTTGGAGCTGAAGAAACAGGATAAGTATTTCCTAAAATAAGGGCTTTGAGGTATGTTGAAAGGAAACAGAAGTCCAGAGGCTTTCCTTCTTTACCTTTGCCTGATTAAGAAATATGTTTGTCAGGCACGGTGGCTCACACCTGTAATCACAGCACTTTGGGAAGCCAAGGTGGGAGGATCACCTGAGGTCAGGAGTTTGAAACCAACTTGGCTAACACGGCAAAACTCCATCTCTACTAAAAATACAAAAAATTAGCTGGGCATGGTAGCAGGCACCTGTAATCTCAGCTACTCAGGAGGCTGAGGCAGGAGAATTACTTGAACCCGGGAGGCAGAGGTTGCAGTGAGCAGAGATTGCACCACTGCACTCCACCCTGGGTCAAAAAAAAAGAAAGAAAAGAAATATTTTCATCTGCACAATAGAACACTTTGCATTCATTAAAAGAGGCAGCACTACCGTGATGACATAGGAAAATGTGTTGGCTGTACAGGTAAATTGGAAAAAACAAGTTGCAAAATAGAATGTACTCAGTGACCCTGTTTTAACAAAGACAAACGTTAGTTATGTCTAGAAAACAAAAACTGGGGAGAAAATGCATCAAATCTTGAAAGAAATTATCTGTGAGAGAGGAGATCCTTATTTTTCATATTTCATATTTCCTTAATGATTGACTTTGTATGCCTTATTACTTTTGTAATCAGAAAAATTGATGGTATAATTAATGGTAAAAACTGCCAACCAAGGCCAGGCACAGTGGCTCATGCCTGTAAACCCAACACTTTGGGAGGCTGAGGCAGCAAATCACCTGAGGTTGGGAGTTCGAGACCAGCCTGACCAACATGGAGCAACCCCGTCTCTACTAAAAATACAAAATTAGCTGGGTGTGGTGGTGCATGCCTATAATCCCAGCTACTCAGGAGGCTGAAGCAGGAGAATCACTTGAACCCAGGAGGCAGAGGTTGTGGTCAGCCAAGATTGCATCATTGTACTCTAGCCTGGCCAAAAAGAGCAAAACTCCATTTCAAAAACAAAACGAAACAAAAAAACAACCAACCAAGTCTTTTCTCTTCTTCTATTTTTTTAACTGAAATAGAAGTGGGGTTTTGATATGTTGGCCAGGTTGGTCTTGAACTCTTGGCCTCAAGCAATCCTCCTGCTTTGGCCTCCCAGAGTACTAAGATTACTAGTATGAGCCACCACGCCTGGCCTAATCCAATCCTTCCTCCCACCTTTCTCTAGACATTTTGAATATAGTGATATGGTTATACAAAGTCATTTTAAATTTCATCCCTAAATAAATGTCTGTGTTCAAGACTATCTTGTGATGGGTGCAGTGGTACATACTTGTAGTCCCACCTACTCAGGAAGCTGAGGTGGGAGGATCACTTAAAGCCCAGGAGTTTGAGGTTATAGTGAGCTATGACCACCACTGCACTCCAGCAACAGAGTAAAAGCTGTCTCTTTTTTAAAAAAATCTCTCAGCAGATCAGCCATCACAATTATTGCTGGCTTGATGAAATATGGGTGGGCATACAATGTTAGAGGCCACCCTGACCTCTGCAGGGACTTCAGGTCCTCATCAGCAAGAACAATTCTAACCTGCCATTGACAGTCTAAGGAGTGGTTCCTTTTGTCCCTTCTGCATTTCTCTGTTTATTCATATTCTTCACATTCCTAAAATATTCTACCATGTGGCTTCTCTCCCAATTACAATAGTAACAATACATCATGAATTTTCCAGTGTAGTTACTTTTTAGTATATATTTTTTCAGTAATGTCTATTGATTAAAAACATATGATTTGTTTTGGGGCCACTGAAAGACTTCAGATGGATAAGTTCATAAATCAATCAAAATCTATCATCAGACCATGTTTTTTGGTTTTTGGTAATAAAAACATGCTTTCTGTACTGATTGCTCTGTGGAATTTCTCTCTTGATAATGGCTGATGACCTTCACATAGCCTCTTAGTGTTTTTTTTTTTCAATTTCCTCCTTTGCAGCCTTTAAAATTGAATCAAGTCTTCTTGTTTCAAATCTCCTTCCTTAGTTTTCACAAACCTACACTCTTCTTTCTCTGTAAGTGCTTCTTTGGCCCTCCATATCCTTGGGTTCTGCATCTGTGGATTCAACCAACAGCAGATGGAAAATATTCCAGAAAAGAAAAATGTCTGGCTTTGTCTGTACCTGTTAGGTACAGACTTTTTTGTTGTCATTATTCTCTAATCAATACAGTATAATAACTATTTATATAGCATTTATAATACATCAGGTATTATCTATAATCTGGAGAGGTTTTATTTTTTTTATTTTTTTTTTATTTTTTTTTTTATTTTTTATTATTTATTTTTTTTTTTGAAAGAAAGAGAGAGGAAAGAAAGTGAGAGTGAAAGAAAGAAAGAAAAAGAATGTATGAGAGAAAGAAAGAGAAAGAAAAAGAGGGAGAGAGAACAGGATTCTTGTTCTACTGCCCAGGCTAGAATGCAGT
>CAUYLG010059638.1:0-33725 GCA_963573385.1 Cacajao melanocephalus | reverse complement strand
TGTGCCTTGGGGTTGCTCCTCTTGAGGAATATCTTTGTGGTATTCTCTGTATTTCCTGGATTTGAATATTGGCCTGCCTTGCTAGGTTGGGGAAGTTCTCCCAGATAATATCCTGAAGAGTGTTTTCCAGCTTGGATTCATTCTCTCCATCACATTCAGGTACACTGATCAAAGGTAGATTAGGTCTTTTCACAATAATCTCATATTTCTAGGAGGCTTTGTTCATTTCTTTTCACTCTTTTCTCTAATCTTGCCTTCTCATTTTATTTCATTGAGTTGATCTTCAATCTCTGATGTACTTTCTTCTGCTTGATCAATTTGGCTATTGAAACTTTTATATGCTTCACGAAGTTCCTGTGCTGTGTTATCAGCTCCATCAAGTTGTTTATGTTCTTCTCTAAGCAGGTTATCCTAGTTAGCATTTTGTCTAACCTTTTTTCAAGGTTCTAAGTTTCTTGCACTGGGTTAGAACGTGTTCCTTTAGCTCAGAGAAGTTTGTTATTACCCACCATCTGAAGCCTGCTTCTATCACTTTGTCAAATTCATTCTCCACCCAGTTTTGTTCCCTTGCTGGTGAGGAGTTGTGATCCCTGGAGAAGGAGAGGCATTCTGGTTTTTAGTGATTTTATCCTTTTTGTGCTGGTTTCTTCCCGTCTTTGTGGATTTGTCTACCTCTGGTCTGTGAGGTTGGTGGCTTTTGGATGGGGTCTCTGAGTGGCCTTCCTTTCTGTTGATGTTGAAGTTATTTCTTTCTGTTTGTTAGTTTTTCTTCTAACAGTCAGGCCCCACTGCTGTAGGACTGCTGGAGGTCCACTCCAGACCCTGCTTGCTTGAGAATCACCCACGAGGGCTGCAGAACAGCAAGGATTGCTGCCTGTTCTTTCCTCTGCTAGCTTCATCCGAGAAGGGTATCTGCCAGATGTCAGCCAGAGCTCTCCTGTATGAAGTGTCTTTTTGGCTATACGGGGATCAGGGAGCCACTTGAGGAGGTGGTACATCCGTTATCAGAGCTCAAGTGCTGTGCTGGGATCTCCATTGCTCCCTTTAGGGCTGCTGGGCAGGGATGTTTAAGTCTGCTGCAGCAGAACTCACAACCACCCCTTTTCCCAGGTGCTCTGTCCCAGGAAAGTGGGGTTTTATTTATAAGTCCTTGATGTGCTGCTGCCTTTTTTCAGAGATGTCCTGCCCAGCAAGGAAGAAGTCTAGACACGGTCTGCCTGCAGAGGCACTGCTGAGCTGTGGTGGGCCCCATTCAGCTGCTTCCTCGCACAGGTAAGGTTAGTACTGCCTCGGCAATGGCAGACACCCTTCCCTCGCACCGAGCTCAGCCATCCTGGGTGGAGCTCAAACTGCTGTGCTGGCTGCAAAATTCTCAAGCCAGAGGGTTTCAGTCTGCTGGTCTTTGTGGGGGTAGGACCCACCGAGCCAGAACACTTGGCTCCCTACCTTCAGCTCCCCTTATTTCAGGGGAGTGGGAGGCTCCCTCCTGCAGACGTTCCAGGTCCCAGCCAAAACAGCCACCCAGATTTGTGCTGAAAACCTGCAGCACCGGCTGAAACGGCCGCTCAGATCTGTGTCGGAAACCCACCGCACTTGTTGGCCGGCAGAAATCTCCTGGTCTGTGGGTTGTAAAGACCATGGGAGAAGCACAGGATCTGAACCAGAGTGCTAAAGTGTCTGGAAAAGTCCCCAATGGCCTTGTTAGGCAGGAGGGGCATCCTCCAGCCAGTCGCACTTCCCAGGTGAGGCAACACCCCACCCTGCCTCAGTTTGCCCTCCTTGGGCTACAACCACTGTCCAGCCAGTCCTATTGAGATAAAACTGGTACCTCCGTTGTAAATGCGGAGATCACTCGCCTTCTGCATCGCTCTCGCTGGGAACTGTGCTCCGGAGCTCTTCCTATTTGGCCATTTGACGGACTCACCAATTGACTCCAATTTGGGAAAAACTCTATTGTGAGCAAATGCTATCAAACAGCATTCCATGCTAAAGAGAAATCTTTCCTGAAAAGAAGAGTTGCAGCCAACTTTATTGTTGTCATACTTTAAGAAATTGCCACCACCACCTCAACCTTCAGGAAACACCACCTTGATTAGTCAGCAGCCATCAACATCAATGCAAGACCCTCCACCAGCAAAAAGATTATGATTCACTGAAGACTTAGATAATCATTAGCATTTTTAGCAATGAAGTGCTTTTAAATTTTTTTTAGGGACCAGGTCTTGCTCTTTCACTCAGGCTGGAGTGCCATGGTGTGATCATAGCTCACTGCAGCCTTGAACTCTTGGGCTCAGGGGATCTTTCCTTCTCAACCTACTGAGTAGCTGGAACTACAGGTCCACACTATTATATCTAGTTGTAATAAAACATTTTTAAATTAAGGTATGTACATTTTCTTTTAGACATAATGCTATCGCACACTTAATAGACTACAGCGCAGTGTAAAATAACTCTGTTTTTTGAGACAGGGTTTCACTCTGCCACCCAGGCTGGAGTGCAGTGGTACAATTATGGTTCACTGGACCCTTCACCTCCCAGGCTCAAGCAATCCCCCACCTCAGCCTCTTGAATAGCTGAAACCACAGGCGCATGCCACTGGACGCAGTTAATTTTTTGTTGTTTTTGGTAGGGGTGAGGTCTCACTATGTGAGAACCCAAATTCTAGGTTCGAGCAATCCCCTCCAACCCCCTACTTCATCTCAGCATTCCAAAGTGCTAGGATTACAGGCATGAGCCACCACACCTAGCCACATAAACATAACTTTTATATGTACTGGGAAACCAAAAACTTTTCATGATTCACTTTATTGTGATATTCACTTGATTGCAGTGGTCTGGAACTGAACCTGCAATATCTGCTGGGTATGCCTACATTTTATTTTTTTATGTTTATTTTATTTTTATTTTACTTAAAGTTCTGGGATATATATGCAGAATATGCAGGTTTGTTACATAGGTATATATGTGCCGTGGTGGTTTGCTGTACCTATTAACCCATCCTAAGTTCCTCCTCCTCACTCCTCACCTCCCAACAGGCCCTGGAATATATTGTTCCCCTCCCTGTGTCCATGTGTTCTCATTGTTCAATTCTTACTATGAATGAGAACATGTGGTGTTTGGTTTTCTATTCCTGTGTTAGTTTGCTGAGGATGATGGCTTCCAACTTCACCCATGTCCCTGCAAAGGGTATGATCACATTCCTTTTTATAGCTGCATAGTATTCCATGGTCTATATGTACCACATTTGCTTCCAATCTATCATTGATGGGCATTTGGGTTGGTTCCATGACTTTGCTATTGTAAATAGTACTGCATAAGCATATATGTGCATGTGTCTTTATAGTAGAATGATTTCTATTCCTTTGGGTATATACCCAGGAATGGAATTGCTGAATCAAATGGTATGTCTGGTTCTAGATCCTTGAGGAATTGCCATACTGTCTTCCACAATGGTTGAACTAATTTACATTCCCACCAATAGTATAAAAGCATTCCTATTTCTCCACAGCCTCGCCAGCATCTATTACTTCTTGACTTTTTAATAATCACCATTCTGATTGCCACCCTAACATGACAATTAAATGACCTAGAGAAGTAAGAGCAAACTAATCCAAAAGCTAGCAGAAGACAAGAAATAACTAAGATCAGAGAAGAACTAAAGGAGATAGAGACACGAAACACCTTCCAAAAAAATCAATGAATCCAGGAGCTGGTTTTTTGAAAAAATTAACAAAATAGCTCACTAGCAAGACTAATAAAGAAGAAAAGAGAGAAGAATCAAATAGATACAATAAAAAAATGATAAAGGGGATATCACCACTGACCCCACAGAAACACAAACTACAACCAGAGAATACTATAAATATCTCTACACAAATAAACTACAAAATCTAGAAGAAATGAATGAATTCCTGGACACATACACCCTCCCAAGACTAAACCAGGAAGAAGTTGAATCCCTGAATAGACCAATAACAAGTTCTGATATTGAGGCAGTAATTAATAGCCTCCTATTAATTACTAATAGTAATTAGTAGTAACTAAAAAAAGCCCAGGACCAGACTGATTCACAGCCAAATTCTACCAGAGGTACAAAGAGGAGTTGGTATCATTCCTTCTGAAACAATTTCAAACCACAGAAAAGAGGGACTCCTCCCTAACTCATTTTATGAGGCCTGCATCATCCTGATACCAAAACCTGGCAGAAACACAACAAAAAAAGAAAACTCCAGGCCAAAACTTCAGGCCAATATCCCTGATGAACACTGATGTGAAAATCCTCAATAAAATACTGGCAAACCAAATCCAGCAGCACATGAAAAAACATATCCACTATGTCTGTATTTTAAAGGTGTCACTCATCAGATTGATTCCAAATGAGGTATGCATATAGATGCTCTGTCTTTATCATCCAAAAATTCCTACTCTCTCTCTCCTTCCCTCTCTCTCTCTTTCTCTTTCTTTCTTTTTGTCTCACTCATCAATTTCCTTGGGTCTAATCTCAGCATCTTTGGTATTTTGCTTGCTTCCCCTCTCTTTGGGAAAAACAGATCCCAGTTTTCAAAATTCAACCTTTATCTACTCTTGCAATCTCTATGGGAAAGAACTAAAATTCTCAGTGACATGCCCTGTCACTAATGCCTTCTAATGTCTGGGGGAAAATCCAGGAAACTTTTAAAATGTGCTTTGTTTTGTTCTCTTTTTACTTTCTCCATTAGCAGCCTTTAACTGCTGAACATTTTCTTACGTCTTTTAATCTTATTCTCTTATTTAATCTTATTTTTATAATATATATAAAATTAATACATTATTTTTATGCTCTTTATCTTATTACAACTATAATTCTTAAATTACTAGTCACTTATACATTGTCATGACTTTTAGAGAAATGGTATTGCTGTGTCTTATTTTTCCTCCATCAGGTCCTACCCTATTCTAAACAATTTCTGCATTCTATTAAAACCTTTCAAAGTTTACTTGTTTCTGCTCTATCTTGTTTCACTTTCATTTTCATCCTGATCCCAAACACAATGAGATTGAGATCGCTATTTCCAAGATTCCTCTGAACCATTCTTTCTGCAATCAAACCCCATGCATTACACACAATACCCAGGCTGGTATTGTTTCTCCTCCTTATTGGCCATCGGATGCAGTGAATGAGAAAGCAATCCTATATCAGAGCTACAAGCATGTAGCCTGCCTTATCTGGTCTGCCTCATAAAACACAGGCTATTCATAAGAAACTCAATTCTGTTGGCCACTACTGGCCCCCTGAATGTTTGCACACTTCTTTTTTTCCAATAAGGCAGTCATTTCTTTACTTGAGGGCTTTATCTAATTTTGTGATTTATAAACAATTATAGTAAGCATTTTACAAAACTTTTCCAGTGAAATTCTATGGTTTCAGGGTCAAATAAAAACACTTCCTCTGTCAAATGAAATATCACCTTAATCATTTTGCATTATTCATCTATCAATTGAAAATATTTAAGATGTTTTCAACAAATATCAGAAATATAAAACAGTTCATCTAGTCTTCCACCAGAAACAAAATTTTTGAAGTCTCTAGGTTGCTGAAAAGAACCTTAAAATATTAATTTAGAAGAGAGAAGCAAAATGAATGCAGAGTATGATTGAAAAGTTACCTTTAGTTCACGGATGTTGTCATTAACAGAATGAGTTAGGTATATCCCAATTAATTTGCAAAATATTTATAAGGTGTTTTTAGATGCGAAAAATAAGACATAACCAAAAATGTATTTGATCCTACTTTTTGTAAAACAATGGCAAAAATTATATATATACATGTACATGTATTATGTAGATATACACATACATGAAATCTTATACATACATCTTGTTATACCTGTATCATGTATATATACAAATATGCATTTATATATTATATAACTTTATACACGTACATGTATATATTTTATAAAATAAGCAATGATACATATATTACAACATTGCATACATATATATTTTTTTCTTTTCTTTATTTTATTTTTTTATTTTTGAGACGGAGTCTCCGCTCTGTAGCCCAGGCCGGGGTGCAGTGGTGCGATCTCGGCTTACTGCAACCTCCGCCTCCCAGGTTTAAGCAATTCTCTGCCTCAGCCTCCCGAGTAGCTGGGATTACAGGCACATGCCACCACGCCCGGCTAATTTTTGTATTTTTAGTAGAGACGGGGGTTTCACCATCTTGACCAGGCTAGTCTTGAACTCCTGACCTCGTGATCTACCCACCTCGGATTCCCAAAGTGTCATTTACAGGCGTGAGCCACCAAGCCCGGCCATATTTTTTTTTTAACTCTTACCTGAGGTTGTATTATAAATGCACATGCTGGTTGTAAACACTTCCAACAATGAAGAAATGAGCAAGGGGAAAGTGGAACTTGGTGTAGACATGGCCACAGGATCACACTTTTGTTCCTGTGAGATGCTTGGGTCGGTTTCACAGGTCGCCTCGCAGTCCTGCAGGCTGAACCCCTCTGTCTGGGCGCCCCAAGCTGCCTGCCTCCTGGACACTGGGACGACGTGGACGGATGCATGCTTGTCTAAGGTTCGGTGCATGCAGTCAGGATTCTGCACCAAGAATGGTCCAGCAATGAGGTAAGAGTCTTCCCCGGGAGGGGCTTCGGTGCTTCCCATTCTGGGCACTTCCAGACTTTCTGCAGGAAGTGCTGTCCTTGAGTCATTCTGTTTTGTCCCAAAGCTGCTGTGTGGAGGGGGACAGGTGAGCACATGTTGGAGGGTGGAGATATGCGGGACGACGTCAGTCCACGCATAGCCACAGGCCCCGGCTGCCCTGCTTTCACTGCCCCAAGAAGAGCAGCCCCCAACATGCTGCGGGCACAGTCCTGGCTCAGGCGCGGCCTAGAGCACACTGCAGGGCCCCAACACCCTGCCTTAATTTTCACCTTTGTTCTCTCCTGCTTTCCAGCTTTAGAGTCCTCGTTAAGAGAGACTCAAACGAAGGCTGTAAACACAACACCTGCATTCCCTTCCAATCATTCATGGTTTTCTTTTTTACACACAAAGCTTACAACTTTTACTTTTTCCAACACTTTTTAAAAAACAAATTATCCTTTTATCATATGCTGAAGCCCTATCCATAACAAGCCCACTTCTGCGTTTGACTCTGTTCACTGGCCCTTCATTTACCTCCTAAAACGACCCTTTTGATAACTTTCAGTGAAGAGGTGGCTTTAATATTCTCCAGAAATCTCCAGAACCTTTGTGTGGGTCAGGGTGAGAGGTGCCACCACGATGTAAACAGAACAGCTGAGCCCTCCTGGTGGGCGCCAGGGGCGATCTGCACAGACCGCGTGTGTGGGAGGCATGGAGTCAGAGATGATTCCTCAAAATGCATCCCCTGTCTCCCGCAGAGCACACAGGCCCCAGGGCCTCGTGGACAGGGCTAGTCCCAGCGTATTCAGGCCACTTGCTAGGTTTGTGGGGTGATAGTCAGAGGCTGCCCACAGCAGGAAGCGAGGGCCTCTTGTTCCACTTGGCAGAGACCCCAGAAGGAGCCAGGGGGCAGCATGAGAGCCTGGGGCCTGCCCAACAGCACAGATGCTGCAGGCCATTGGCAAGGCCAGAAGACGGTGAGTGGAAAGCCGGGGGCGCGTGGAGAGACCCCGAGAAGGGGCTGTTCACCTGAGAGTCCTCCATTTGCTGTTTGTCTCACCCGGCGGTTTTGAAACCAGGTTTTTATCCGGACCTCCGAGAGCTGCAGCTCCCTGGCCAGCCTCTTCCGCTCCAGGTACTGGTGATGCCGGAAGACGCCCTCCAAGGCGCGTACGTGCTCCGTGGCGAAGACTCTGCGTACACTGGGGGCCCGCCAGGGGTTTGGCTCCTTACTCAACCCAGCCAGGGTGCTCTCCGGCGCAGGCAGATTTGAGGACCTAGCCTACTTGATGCTGACCGCCTGAGGGGGATCCCAGGTGCCGGTTATCTGGCCCGAGCCAGTGAGGCTTTCCCAGGAGAAATCCGCAGGCCTGGGGGTGTGGGTCGGCCCTGAGCAGCTGCTCTAGGAGAGTCAGTCTACGGAGCCAAAGCTGGAGGGCTGCTGTCGGCCGCTAGTTGGGAAGCAGGAGAGACGCCTGGCGGTCAGGTGGGCCAGAGGGACGCCGGGCGGGGCTGGCCAGGCGCAGGATCCACAACATCGCATATATTTTAGATCATTACTGAATAAAGCACAGAAAAGTATAACAGATTATTAATCGGGATTCCTTTGGGTAAAAGCGGATGTTTCATAATGGGAGAGAAATATAAGAGGAGGAGCAAGAAGTAAAGAAATTAAAAATTATTTATCCTATATTAAAATACACCATGTGTAATATAATTCCACTTATATAAAATGATGTGTTTGTATGCATAAAGAGATGCATGAAAAGATGTTCACCGAAATATTAATGCTGCAAATTCAGAGAGTTGGGATTTAAGTTAATATTTATTTTCTTGCTTATGGTTTTTTGTTAATGTTTGAATTTTTTTTCAGTGAGCATATTATCAGGTATATTATTGATGGGGGCAGCACAATAAAGGTATTAACATTACAGATGAAAAAAAAGAAACAGGCCAGGCATGGTGGCTCTCACCTGTAATCCCAGCATTTTTGGGAAGCCAAGATGAGTGGGATCATTTGAGCACAAGAGGTCGAGACCAGCCTGGCCAACATGGTGAAACCCCATCTCTACTAAAAATACAACAATTAGCTGGGCATGGTGGTGTGTGCCTGTGGTCCCCACTACTTGGAGGACTGAGATGGGAGGATCGCTTTAGCCCAGGTGGCGGAAAGTTGCAGTGAGCCAAGATTGTGCCACTGCACTGCAGCCTGGGCAACAGAGTGAAACTTTGTCTCAAAAAAAAAAAAAGAAAAAGAAAAGAAAAAAGCTGAAAATTAAAAAAAAAAAAGAAAAGAAAGAAAGAAAAGAAAACCATCTGGAGGAGTGTTGCCCCTTCATGCCTTCACGGATATTCTGCTCTGGCTCCAATACACTCTTGTGCCTCTGCGTTGAGAAACCCCAGTGAAGATGTACCCAGCCTACAGAGGAACAGACTGAAGTGGAAGATTTGATTTCATGAGCTTTTGAGTGAGGCTCTCATTGACGTTTGGCGGCCAAAGAGCTGCAAGAACTTTTGGCACAACTAATCAATACTATCACATCCTCCAAAGGGAACACAGTAATGAAAAGAAACCGAATCAATCTTTCTCAAGTGCAGCAGAGGGAATTGTTTCCAACATGCCCAACCGCTGACTGCAGGGCCTGTCCAGGCTAGTGTTGGTCTCCAGGGTCAGTTGCCTGGATTCAGACCCTGTTCCCACCTCTTAGGTTTTCAGTTCCTTCATACGTAAAAAAGACACAATAATATAAACTAGTGGAGAGGGTAGTTATGAGAATTAAACATCAATGTACTGTACTTAAAACCATTCCTGCCTCATTGTAGGTGGTCAGTGCGTTAGCTCCTATGCATGTGTGCCTGTCATTTCAGAGAGAAAAATAAAAATATTAAGTTGAAACATTTCCTTTAGTTATTATTTATTTAATTAGTGATTTTTATTCAATTATTCATGGCTTACAAATCCACATTTGAGGAGAATGCTACTTTGGCATCACATTAAATATTTCAATTTTGAGACAAAACTCCAGAATATATAATTTATGCAACAAAAACTGAGCTCCACGATGTCTGGGTGCTGCTACCTGCAGGATCGGGTTACCTGCATATGATAAAACTTGGCCTTTATTCACATCTGCAACAAATGAGTTTCAGTTTCCAATCTACACTTAAAGCATATGCATTAGTTTACAATGTTAAAAGCATATTCTCTCCCTATCTCAAAGCACCTTAGATTACCGAGAATAAATACTGAATGAAAAAATTAGTGTGAAAAAATTTTCCCCAAGTTGATGTGAAGGATTGATCACTATCCCCTGAGATCTCTAGAGGAGGCTTTTGCATCATAGGTAACAGAATAATATGAAAAAAATTGCAGTGCATTTGAAGGTATCCAAGTCATTCCTAGTCAAGAGGTAATTTTCAAGCAGAAAAGCTGTTTTCCTGGTCTACCATCTTGTGTGTATGATTTAAAAAAAAAAAAAAAAAGTTCTGTCACCCAGGCTGGAATGCAGTGATGAGATCGCAGCTCACTGCAGCCTTTGCCTCCCGGATTCAAGCGATTCTCCTGCCTCATCCTCCTGAGTAGCTGGGATTACAGGCACCAGCCATCATGCCTGGCTAATTTTTTGTATTTTTGTAGAGACAGGGTTTCGCCATGTTGGCCAAGCTGGTCTTACAGTCCTGACCTCAGGTGATCCACCCGCCTAGGCCTCCCAAAGTGCTGAGATTACAGGCGTGAGCCACCGTGTCCAGCCGTGCATGGTCCTTCTTAAGCTTCTCTTTAACCTACACAAGTCTTCCATCCTCTAATACAATTCCCTGTCTCGAAATCCAGTTTAAGGTTCTTAGCTGCTACCTATTCCCCCATCCACAGAAAGGGCAAAGAACTTGTCACTACATTTGAAATTGAAAGAGTTTTTACCCTACTTTCCACTGGCATCATTATTCACAAACATTGGAGCAATCGTTTTAAGCATCTGCTACCTCAGTGTCATTAGGGTTACTCATAGGGTGGCATTGGAGTAGGTATCACTTCTGTGATGGAAATATTCTAAACTAATACCTTCTGGCTTCTCTTCTCTCCACATTTATTCCACACCAGGGAAGGATGCAAAACGTCTGATTGGTTATTTAAGAAGTGATCCTCAAACTTTTTACTCTCACTCTCAGAATTCCTGCACTCTCAAAATTCATTAATGACTACTAAAAGCTTTTAGCTATGAGGGTTAACATTTATTGATGTTTTCTGTGTTAAAAATTAACACTGAGAACTACATTTAAGATAGCAATAATAAGTATATGTTCACATACATAACATTTTGTGAAAGAATAACTATATTTTTCCAATAAAATATAGTAGGAAAAAATGGCATTGCTTTACACTTTTGCAAATCTTTTTAATGCCTGACAAGAGAAAGAAGATGAATTTAAGTATCAGCTTCAATCTTCAATCTTTTTGCAATATGACCTGCAATGCAGTTTCTGAAAAATTCTACCACATAGTCTTAAGAGAAACAGAGTAAAAATGCAAAAAAGTTTTACTATTATTATAAAAATCATCTTGAACTCAGGGAACCTGGGACTATACATTGAGAACCACCAACTTAGGAGAAAGATGTAGGCATGGTCCTCTTGGCCACTTGGTCCCCTCCCTTGGGAGTCTACCTAACCCTAGAGAACACTCCTTTCAGCTTCACTTCATCCTGCCTGCAGTTCTCCCATGCTGCCTGGGATAGGTAATTCTGTCCCATTCTGGGCTTGGCTTTTGAAAGTCTTCATTGCCTACACCCCCTCAACTGTGTTATCCAACATCTCCATCCAACATCTATATTCCATCAAGAATAAAATTAGAGTTTTAGTCTTCAACTGCCTGACTCCTTTGTCTTTCTCTCAGTTACTGTTATAAACAGCACTGATTTTCATTTTAGAGGTAGGGCATGGCTTAACTTTGCCTTACCTGTCTGACCGGAACTAATGTTCTCATTCCCAGACTGTACCAATTACTTGATTACCTGATATTCACACTTGTCAGATGTAAACCCAAGGGTCTTTCACACTCTTAGATTCCAAAAGGTGGCTTCTTGAGGACCTATATCTCCACAGCCCCCACCTGGGGGAGCTCTGAGGACAGGGAGCTGAATACACATATACGTGCTCTGAAGAAAGGTATGTTTGCATGCATTGCTGGGCAGCATAATAGAAAAATCAATTTGATTCATCTTATCCATTTCTGTTCTAAGCAGCAATCTTGGTCCAACTGTTAAGTACATCATGCTACCCCAAACATGTAAGTACATTGGAATAATATTTACTATGTGCAGATGCTACTGGAAGCATTTTACTAATAACAGCTCACTTATTCTTCATAATAATCTAATGAGGTAGGTACAGATATGATTCCCATTTTACAGACAAGGAAACTAAGGCACAGAGATGCTAAATAACTGCCCAGTTGCTGGGCTGGGACTCAAACTCAGGCATCTGGCTCAGACTCTATATGCTTTGGGATCCAGCCCTACCCTTACCCTGGAGATTCTTGCTCTGGAGTATTTTGTATAAATCTCCTGGGTAACCACAATTGCACCACTGACTCTGTCCACCCTAGCCTTTTCTTTTGTAAACTAGACATTGCTCCCCATCATCATGTATGTGGCTCTAAGTATCTCTTCCAGAACATCAGAACATCTGCTTATTCCCCCTGCAGTGATTCCCTTCAGCTAAGATAAACACCAAGGGGCCACCAGCACACAGGCCTTCCAAACCACCCAAGAATTGGTTATTGTGACATCTAAGCCTTCTACACATTTTTCATTGGATGATATCAGTTAAAGTGTTGTAATATTCAAAAGGACATCGATATACCGTGCAACTTGCATTTTCAATTTCAGTGTCCTGTTAAAGCACTTGATAGCCCTCCATATAACAGAACCATAGACAATAAAAACAGTGGCTATTATAATACTTCAAATGTTTGTTTTCAGGCATAGTGAGTGTCCTTTCCCTGGTCTGAAGTTTCCGATTCACCCTGCTGGGGCTGAGCGTTACTTTAGGACCCTAGACAATTCTTTTGTCTATCTTTTACATTAGATCCTCAATCCAAGTAAACTTTGAAAATACATCAACAGCTGTTAAAAGAAACACCCACCTCCCCAGCTAGGTGCAGTGGCTCACGCCTATAATCCCAGCACTTTGAGAGGCTGAGGCAGGAGGATCATTTGAGCCCAGGAGCTCAAGACCAGACTGGGCAACATAAGGAGACCTTGACTCTACAAAAATAAATAAATAAACTAGCTGGATGTGGTGGCATGTGCCTGTAGTCCCAGCTACTCAAGTAGCTGAAGGGGAGGATCACTTGAGCCCAGGAGGTTGAGGCTGCACTGAGCTGTGACCACACCACTGCACTCCACCCTGTGTGACAGAGCAAGACTCTGTCTCAGAAAAAAAAAAAGGAAAGAAGGAAAAATCCCCTATTATAAACAGATACTAGCATCCATATGTAGAAACATAATTCTGATCTCTTGAGAGAGACCAAGCCAGTTTGTGTTGACAATTTGCAAAGTGACCCATTGAGCCATTCTGCTCCAAGGACCAGCTCACCTTTCCACCACTTCTGAAGCCTCCCAAGAGACACACTCCACATACTACCACCACCCCACCACATGGGAAATCTGATTTAACAATCAAAGAATTTTGGAGACATCCTTATTAGTTATGCTAATGCAGGTTGGGGGAAAAAATGTATTATCTGAAACATTATTTAAAACCCAAATATATGTGGGTTAATCGGCCATTTATGATTCGTCAATAGTTTGGTATTTCTGTAACATATGAGAGTTGCATGCATTTGGGGTGAGAAGCGTTAACAAGCTAACAAGCTCCTGAAAGAGATTTTGATGAAATTTACACTTCTATAACTGAACCAAACCCTTTATTTAAAAAAAAAATAACCAATTTAGCTGTCAACATAAAATATTCATTTTGTCATTCATATAAGTAATGATCCCCAGCAAATGAGATAGTTTAATTTTCAATGTGAATTTCATTAGTTACTTTTTCTTCCTCCCTAGTTCCAGGCAGGATTGTGACAGCTGTCCAGGGGCCCCAATTAAACATCGAAACTGGTCCATGTTATGCCCACCAAAGCACTTTTAAATCATCACCTAAAAACAGCCTTCACCAAATGGCTCATCAAAGCCTGCAGTTCCTGAACACATGCTGCAAAACCCATTTACATGGGCCACCAAGTTAGGAACCTTTCACACTCTCAGGTGGGGAAGAAAAGGCAAGCAGATCAAAGATATTTGGGCCACCCACTTCTTTATTAAAGAAACAATAACTACAACTTTCAGATGAGCAAGCTCTCTGAGAAGACATTTCTTCTTGGGCCCAGCCTATGTTCACTGGGCACAAGAGTGGTTCTCAAGAATCGGGCATGAGTCTTTCCCAGACCTCCCAACCTGCCTTTACCTGCCAATCAGGAAACAGCAGGAATCCCTCAGACTGTCAGACACACTTGAGAAATTCAGAGACATTGAGCAGTGAGTCTGTTTGGGAGCTGACAGCGTCTTGCACGTTCAGTCTCTTCAGGATGGTACTTTGACTAGCTATGGTGGTGCCAGCTTCTACAGTTTGATAAACTTTTCCCAGAGTCATAAGTTCATTCTACCTATAGAATTTTTAATACAAAAACTATCCAGGCATGGTGGCGCATGCCTGTAATCCCAGCTACTCAGGAGGCTGAGGCAGGAGAATTGCTTGAACCCAGAAGTCGAAGATTGCAATAAGCTGAGATCATGCCACTACACTCCAGCCTGGATAACACAGTAAGACAACATATCAAAAAAAAAAAATGTTATCTGCCAAATAGCAAAAGGCCATTACATCTCAAAACAAAATAATCCAACAAGGAGTATAAAGTTTTATTGCTTTCCTTGTTACTTCCTGTGACCAAAACTGAATCAGTGGGACCTGATGCAGGAACTTTGTTGGAAAGAAAACTCAGAAAGAAAACATCAAAAAACAGGTTATTAGAAGTCAGACAAGCTATACATCCTATTACAGTCACAATTAGGACTATTATTCAAAATCTCATCACTCTTTTTCTGCAAAACAGGGGGAAAGTTATTTCAGTCTGTCCATACAAAACTGCCTCCATTTCCTGTAATGACAATTTTGACTTGGGATGCCAGACAGATTTTGTTTAGTGAGTTGGCTGGGGTTTTTTCTTTGTAAAAAGCTTTTAATACTCTAAGACCTTCTGTTTTGTGAGTTTTGGTAGGCATACTTTGCAAGAATGAGTTAGGGTTGCTCAATATTCTAGGGGAGTTGAGGCAAGATTTGTAAGGAGATATTGGTGGGTGAGGTAGGCAGGGTTGGTGAATGATTGTGTCCTTATAGGAGGTTGATTAGATTCTGGTGGAATATTGATCTGGATTATACTTGTTGAATGGGTTGTGATAAATGGATTATGCAAATTATGTCTTTGACAGTCCTCTAACCTTAGAGACTATTCCCAAATTTTAGCAGAAAACCCTGCTTTCTACAGCTTCCTTCCTTCTCCCTCTCTCTCTCCCTCTCCCTTTCTCTCTCTCTTACGCCCTTTCACTAAGTGATATCCAGAAAGTACATGGATATTTATGAGCCCTTTCTTAAGACAATTTTGCATTTATTTCAAAAATTTTACATACAAGGAAAGATGTTGATTTATTTAAATTAGTAAAAGAAAATTCTGCAGAGTATCCACTTCAACTACAATTCCAATTACTTTTTTCCTCTGTCATCACAATCATCTGAAAATTATAGAAGTCTCAGCAGCAAAGTTTGCAAACTCAAGAAATGGAGTATTTTCACTCATACATGCTTTAAAAATAGAAACAAACATTACATTAAGCCACCTCATTTTAAAGGTAATACAGATGGTCCAAATACATTATTCAGAATTACTATTTTATAATAATAAACGTCTTGTACCACAGTGCTATTCCTAATAAGTCACTTTCTGATAATTAGATTTTTCAACATATGTCTCATTAGAGTTGGTTCTGCTGTACCTTTCAGTGGACACAACTTCTTCCCCTCAGACCTGAGTTTTCAATACAATAACCACTAGCCCTATGTGATTATTTTAATTTAACATAAATTAAATTAAACATTTAATTTCTCAGTTGCACTAATCACATTTCAGATGCTCAAAGGCCACATGTAGTTAGTCGCTACCTTATCGGATGGCACAGATTATCAAACGTTTCCTTTATTGCAGAAACTTCTGCTAGGTAATAGGATGCCTTAGCTAAAGTCATGAGTGCTTTCACATCAGAGATCATGGCTAGTCTTCAGTAGGAATGGAGCAATTTTATAAGACTGTAACATTTAGTCCTAAAGCATTCAAAGTCCAGTTTTCTCATTCCATTTTACAGTTACAAATTTCTCTAGTTTTGATTTAAAAATTACCTGACCATACTTGCTATCTCCCCAACTAAGCTGGAAGCCTTTTAAGAACAGGGGCCACATATAAAAAACCATTGCCTCCCAGATTAGTAAGTACAAAACATTTTTTTAATGTCTTGAGTTGAATTAAAGTGTAACATAGCCTACTTACTTACTCCAATGCTATGCATTGTGGGTGCTCAATTTATTACAGCAACTCTTATAGGAAGGGCACTGGTTGCTTAGTGGGGCAAAGGAGGGACAGTAGGTGCCATGCCTGTATTCCAGTAAAGTAAACTCCCCTTTGCTCCTCCTGGGAGCCAAGTCAGAGGGAAGAAGTTCTGAAACCCCAATCTCACTATTCAAAAGCTGGGCACTTGTTTAATTTTCCAGCCAAAAAAAAAAAAAAGTTCCCAGCCTCAGCTGATAATCACTTCTTTGACACTGAAATGTATTCATTCTAAAAATGGGTATTAAAAACGTCTTTTATGCCAATAATTGTGCTTGACAATGGACACAGGAAGGAATAAGGGAGGGAGATAACAAACAAGCAGCCAACCAATATTTCACTTAAACCTGTGAAATGCCACAATAGAACAGAACTCAGTGGTCTGATAAAGGATTATGAGAGTGAGGGGGCAAACCTTAGATTCAGGTAGCAGGAAATGCATCTTGAAAAGGCGACATATACATGGAGACCAGTGGATGAGAAGAGCTAGCTACACAGAGCCAGGTGGAAGAAAAGGCAAATGCAAAGGCATAGAATTATGGAAGATGGTTTGATCAAGGAATTAAGAGGTAACCAGTGTGGCTCAAGATAATGCAGAGAAAAGTGAAGGAGGTGAGGAAGGCAGTGATCATATCATGCCATTTCATGGCCATACTGCACATGGCCTTATTGACCATGACAATCAAGATTTTAAGTGCTTTGAAAAGCCCCTGAAATGTCTAGATCAGTGTAATAATATAAAGACTGGATGAGTAAGTGGGTGTGTGAATGAATGAATGAACTTACTTAGTCCTGAGAAGCAAGAGTATTTAAAATGAAAAAAAAAAAATCATATTCTACTGTGAGGTGTTTGCTTTCCTTAAATAAATACTGCATTTCCTCTTTATTCAACTCTGCTTCTTCTTTTGGATTAGAGGGAAGATATATTTGACTGGGACTTTGGAAGTGACTTAAAGATATATCTACATTCACTTTTTAAAGAAAGCAACATTAACTGGAAGGCTTCCCTGACCCCTTCAGGCAGAATCAGGTCTTCCCTCCTCTGTGCTCCTGCACTGCTTAGCACATTCCTCTATGGAGCAGTTATCACTTTGAATTATAAGAAAGTATTTTAACAGTCTGTGAGCACAATGAACACACCTCTGCCACTGCACCTCCTAACTCAGCACCCAACGCACAGTTGGTCCTCAATAGATGCTTTCAAAAGGAGTAAAAATAAGTAGATGGAGGTCTTCTTAAGTAAATGCAGACTCAAAACCCAGTTTCTATGCTAATTAGTACTAAAAGAAGATTAATTTCCTGTCTCTGTAATCAGCTTCTCTGACCTGATTATATATTGGAGTCCTGAGCATCTCTGCTAATATTACTATTTATGCAGCATGTAAATTAAGACAACTCTTAGAAAACTGAGAGGTTTGAATTCCTGTTCTATAATACAGGGCTTCTTAATTAATTCAAAGTACTCTTTTATAAATAATAACCTAAGAAGCGCCAGTAGTTTTGTTGAGCAGTTCCTGTTCTGTGTCCTGTATTTACCCAAAATGCAATATTTGATCCTCCTGTCCATGGAAGGTAGTGAGGAAAAGCATTCTTATCCCTACCTTAAAAATGAAAATATAACCCACCCAAAAGAACATTTATTTAAAGTTACCAGCTTGTATGTGGAGGAGCCAATGGTACAAGAACCTGTTTCCTAAGACTCTTCTTTCTTTATGCCACAATGCCTGGATCAGTAGTTTTCAAGGTATATCCTGGATCAGCAGCAGCCTCACCTGGGAAATTGTTAGAAATGCAAATTCTAGGCCTGATTCCAAACTTAACTGAATCAAAACCTGTGAGTGGGGGCTGAGGAGGAGGGAAGGGAGAACCAGCAATGTCTAACAAGCCCTCCAGGTGATTCTAAAGCACACTGAAGCTTGAGAATCACTGCTCTAGATAATGCTTTTAAAAGATTAATATTAAAAAAAGATTCGAGCTATATATGTAATTCGTTTCATGTAATACAAAATTGCTTAAACTGAAGTTAAAATCCTGCCTGAAATTTTAGATATATTCACTATCAATTCATAATTTATTATTCTGCTAGATTGTCAAGTTAAACTGTTTGTGCAAGGACATAAAATTTTTGCCTTATATAATACTATTAAGCATTTTGTCACAATTTTCCAATTATAGTTAAGGTTGAATAAAGTAATTGTGATAAATTCAAAATTGCACTTAAACTTAATCTGATCCCATCAACATTAATATCAACTTTAGTGCCTATAGCTTGACCATCACACTTAAAAGGGCAAAAGAATGTAGCAAAAATTATACCACAGGGTTCATTTGAGGAAGAGATGTTTATTGGTTAAATAGTGAAATAAATGAAAAAGATAATGCAATTTTCCATATGTATGCCAAATGAAATCTTTGCTGAAGAAATTCATCCAAAAACGAAACTTGGCAGTTTTCCCCTGGAGAAGTCAGCTCAATTTTTTGAGGGTGACAGAGTCCCTGAATGATCCCTGACTTACTGCCTTCAAGCAACTGAGAGCTAATCAAAGGTCTATGAAAGGGTGTTAGAAAGATTCTACTTGCAGAGATAGAAGCAGTGTGGGCTATTAACATATAGAGCAGAACAAGCCATTGAAACTATGTAGGAAAAGGAGCAAATAGTCTTCCAGTAGATTTCAATTATGAAATATTCTTAATTTAGGGGAAAATTGCTTAAAGGTGGTATGCTAATGATCCTAATGCACTCCAGCGTTGTTACACAGCAGTATTTGTGGTCTAAGTTGAGAATTTTGGGTCTTCATTTTGAACCTTTACTACATTTTTTAAAGAAATTCAGATGCGCTACTAAATGAGGAAAAGAGATCAGTGTCAAACCTTGAGCCGACTCACAATATTTTGGAACTGATGATCCAGGCTAAACATTATGGACTTTTTACATTTATGCCTTTAAACACTTTAGCAATGAAATGGCCTCCTTCTTCTGCTTGCCTCTTCTTTCCCCCACCCTTAAATATCAGGAATTTCAACAAGCTGTTAATACTCCTTGATTAGCTTTGGCAGATTCTAGTCTCTAAATCATTTCATGGTGGCACATTGCATTCTAGGACAGGTTATCAATTTTGTGCCCCAATGACAGTCTTGTCCTTTTCCACATACATCCTTTTCTCTCTGCCCAAGGAGAATTGATCCTAACCATAGAGTGGAAAACTATTTGAGGAAAGTGGCTAAAAGGTTTGGGTGCTGACAAGCACAAAAGTCTGAGCTAAATAAATACCTGTGATTACGTATAGACTCAGCTACAATGCAATGTCTAGTATGAAGTTAGCCCTCAATTAAAATTGGAATAGGTGAAAAACAGTCGTAGTTATGTCTTTTATTGATGTTATACTTCTGTGTACCATGCCCATTTCTAAGCAGTTGACCAAAACTGTTTTATTTAACCTTCACAACAACACTTCATAGATAGGTGGCATCATTTCCATACTATAGCTGGAAATTGTGCACTAATAACCAAAGCAGGACCTTTGGGAGAAACTTCAAACCCAGGTGTTCCTGACTTCAGAGTCTATGCTCTTTTTACCATACCACAATGAACGAAGGAACACAGATGTCTAGAGCTCCTTTACTTATAACAGACTGATTTGAGGAGGCTCATCATTAATAAAATGTCTCCTTCACTGCCCTGGTTAAGGTTATGATGTTGCCAGCACTGGAGTAAACTTCTCCTATGAGTCAAAGCCTCTTTTCTCCCAGATGCTACAGTGCAGACTGTTTACTTGAGATGGGACCAGAAGAACCCAGTTACATCTTCGATTGAGTGCAATAATCACTAAACTTCCATAAACAAGAGTGGGTGAGGAAAGGCATGGAGCAAGAAGTCCTGAGGAGGATGGCCAGCAGTTTGGGCTGGGGAAAGCAAAGGCCATTATGAATGCAGGGGATCCCAGAAGAAACAAAGGTGGTGGAGTAGGGGCTACTTTACCTACTTGGACAGTTTGCTCTTGTTCAGCAGTTTACTAATGATATTTGCAAGGCCAGACTCAAAACTTCCCAAAATACCTAACTTTTTTTTTCAAGTCACAAAATTATTAAATCTCTCTTTGGAATACTATTGTCCTCTTAAAAAAAAAAAAAAAAAAAAAACTTTTATGGTACTGAGACATAAGTCCAAGAAAAGAGAGTACCTCGATTATTCCTTTAACAAATGTTTATTGAACATTTCTTATATGATAGGC
The DNA here is from genome assembly GCA_963573385.1 of Cacajao melanocephalus. Classification (NCBI taxonomy): domain Eukaryota; kingdom Metazoa; phylum Chordata; class Mammalia; order Primates; family Pitheciidae; genus Cacajao; species Cacajao melanocephalus. Next base: position 13,208 of record CAUYLG010059638.1, on the reverse strand, counting down.
ATTGAAAGAAATTTAAAAATGAATAAGACCATCCACTTTGACAATCTATTTGAAGACACAGCTACATGAACAACTGCAATATAATTCAACAGAGGTTGTACTAAAGCTTGTGCAAGACCCTACTGGAACAAGAAGAGAGTTGCATACTTAGCCTATCTTTGAAAAATTTCACCAAAGAAAAGACCTTTGAGCTGATGTCTACGTGCAAATTTCCAGAGGTGAGACAATATGTGGCTTGTTTGGAGAATAGTGTGAAAGTCCATATGCACATAGAAAGAGTTTTTAATTTATTTAAAATTGTCTAACATTTACTCTTCAAAGCCCCTTACATGCATTGGCTTACTTAATCTTCAAAATATCCAAACCGAATTTTACAGATAAGAAAACTAAGGTTTAGATAAGCTAAATAACATGTTCAAGATCTCACTTGAACAAAACTAACACACAAACCCAGATAGCCAGGCTCTTGTGCATAAGTTCTAACCACTACACAGCACTGCCCATACTGCTAACACATGAGGATGGAAATGTAAGTTATGAAAGACTTTATATATCCTGAAACAGAGTCTGAGCTTGATAGTGTGTGACCACCAAAGGTTTTGAGGCAGAAAAATAACACAATCACATCGTGGTTACAGAAATGTTACTCTGGGGTCAGCATAAAGAACGGATTGGAGATGAAGGAAAATGAAAGCTAGAAGACCTGTTAATATTTTGTTTCAAAAGCACAAGCAAGACAGGCTGAGGGTTTTAATCGTGATGATGGGTCTGCAAAAAAGAAAGAGAATAAAAAGATATTCAGTGGTAGTTTTAACAGGGTTTGGTAACCCTGGGAACACTAGGTGGAGGGTGAGCTGAAGATCAGAGTCCAGGTTGACACAATTTCTAGCCTGAGTAACTGGAGAGACGGTGAGAATCCCTTGGTCAAGCACTAACCAAAGCAGAAATGTGAGAAAGGGGAAAATTGGTTAAGGCAATTAGTAAGTTCACATTGGAGTACGTTGAGTTTGAGGTAATCCTAGAAATCCAGTACTTTAAGGAGAGGTGATGCCTAGAGATATGAATGTGCTTGTCATTGTCTTGGATTTAGCTGAAGTCATGGAGGCAGGTGAACTCTTAGTGGTGATGATAAATTTCAAACAAAGGTGGAAGAAGAGATCCCTTACAAGGTAATCCTTGGGCATGAGAGTTGAGAAGAGGAAAAGACTCAAAAACAAAGAAGGAAGAGAGGAAGGAAGGAAATGAGTAAGGGAGGAGGGAGAAAGGGAAGGAGAGAGAGCAGAAAGAAAAGAAGTGAGAGAGAGGGAAGGAGGAAAGCATGAAGGGAGGAAGGAAAGAAGAAAAAATTGGGGAATAAAGGAGAAAATTTTAAGCAAAATAAAGAATCTGATCATCTTAAATTTCTGAAATATATTCTCACTCCAAGTAGAGATTTGACTTGTAATTTCCCCATATTTCATTTTCTCTTCCATTAATTTGAGTGGTACTTTAAAATATCATTATTTTAATAGCTAAATAATTTAAATTGTCTATCATTTACTATATTATTTTCAAGTAAGCAACAAAGAAATCTTCTAATGTGCACATTCTCAGCCAAAGTCAATAATTCCAAAAGAGAATCTTTTTTAATGTTCTTTTTGTTGTCTTGTTGTTGTTGTCGTTGTCAGCTATTTAATTAGGTGTTCCTTAAGACATTTAGAACACCAATTTGTGAGGATAAATTCCATTCATCAGGGCAAACACAGATCGCAAGTAGCCCTGGAGCTGAGGAATAGCTTTGATTTTTGGTAAAATTTGTGAGTCTACAGCTTCCTTTTCAATCTTGTGCTGCTCTGTAATCTCGTATTTCTCTTTTTCTGTGTCAAAGATCTCACTTTGCTGGTGTCTGGGCTTCCTTAGCTTCTTCTTCTTGAAGTGAACATCAGTAAGATGTTTTGGGATTTTCATATTGCATATATAGCATATACCAATGTTTGTCACAGACCTCAGGGAAAAATTTTCATATTTCATATTGCATATATTGCATATACCGAGGTTTGTCACAGACTTCAGGGAAAACCTGAAAGCATTACAAAAAAACCAAAACAAAACAAGAAACACTTCCATGTTGAATGTGCTTAGGCATTTTCTGCCTTTGTTTTTCAATGAGAGCAAGTTCAGATCATTTAACAAATGGTATTGGTATGTATTTTTCAACAAAGTGAAAATTGCACCAATTAAGCAAGCACTGACACTTAACAATTGTCAGCTTGAGACTTGTCTCCACTAATTAAAAGAGGTGAATATTTGTATTACTGATAAATCACTAACTATCATTACAAGTCATATTTTTCAAACACAAAAATGCTAGATTTTATTAGAAACACTTTTTCAACGATATAAACATGAATCTATGTGTATGAGAAAAGTACACATACTTTCACACTATGGCAAGATAAGCAAAACTTACACTTAGTATCCAAGTCTCTTCTTCTTGTAGTTGTGTACATGAGTCCAGAAACAACCAGAACAGGAATCATCTATGCGTGTCAGAGCCAGCACTGGCTAATTTGACCCCAAATGCATAGTACTGGTTTGAAAGGCGGAACCACAGAAATGAGTGACAGCTCCCTTGGTTATCTTCTTTCTTTGGCTATTTGTCATTCCACTAGTTGGATTTCAGTGAATATCAAAACTATTGGTAATACAAGTACTATAAGGGATATTATTTAGCACTTAAATTTTCAAATATTTTAAAATAAAATTTTAAATATTTGACATAGAGCACAGGTACAGCCATATTGACAATGCCATCAACTCAAGTGGTCAGTAGCTTTGGCAGCTATAGCAGGTTGTAATCTCTCATATAATATGATCTGATTTATGTGTTTAAAAGACCATGAGCTTCTGTGTGGAGAATGAAGTGAAGGCAAGTCAGAGAATCAAGTAGGAGGCTCTTCTTCTACTGGTACAGAAAAGATGATGGCCTAAACTAAGAGTGGGAGGTGGAAATAAAAAAAAGTAGATAAAATAAAAAAGGTTTTTGTTTTTTTGTTTGTTTGTTTGTTTTTTGAGACAGAGTCTCACTCTGTTGCCTAGGCTGGAGTGCAGTGGCACGATCTCAGCTCACTGCAGCCTCCGCCTCCCAAGTTCAAGCGATTCTCCTGCCTCAGCCTCCAGAGTAGCTGGGATTACAGGCATGTGCCACCACGCCTGGCTAATTTTTGTATTTTTAGTAGAGATAAGGTTTTGCTAGGCTGGTCTTGAACATTTGACCTCAAGTGATCTGCCCGCCTCGCTCCCCGACCACCCAAAGTGCTGGGATTACAGGTGTGAGCTGCTGCACCTGTCCCAGATTGGTGGTATTTTTTATAGTTAGTTGTTCATATGTGTTAATTGACTGGATGTAAAAAAGCAAAGCACTGAATAGGGAATAGCTGGATAAAGGAGATGCTGCTTTCTGAGATGAGAAGAGTTGTATGAGCAGGTATGAGGAAAAGCTTGTGTAAAGTTTGAGATGCTTACTAGACATTCAGGTGGATGTCAATTCTCTCTTACATTAGGTATTGATGATAGTGTGTAATTTGGAAAATTGTTGTGTAGCATAGAAATAATGTATTTAACTCACCTAGCAGACTGGCTAGGTTAAAACAGATGATTAAAAGCAGTGACTATGTTTATTATCATTGGAAATGCACAGAAAGTGGGAAATGTTATTGGGACTAGTAGTTGAGAACAGTAAGCAATATTGATTTAGATTTTTTTAAATCACCTGCATAGCATAAGTTCAAGTCAATAAAGCTTTTGAACACCTACCATACCCCAGGTATTGTACTAAGTATTAGGAATAGATATAAGAATGACAAAGACAGAATCTCTCCTTTCACAAAACTGGGAGCAAATTACAGAAGAGAATGGAATTCTTGAAGGGCAGAAATTAGAGAAAAAAAAGAAAAGACTGCAACTTGGTGGATATTTTGTCAAACATATAAGTTGAAAGAGGAGCCAACAGAGGAAGCAAATACAAACAAGGAAAGAGACAACCAGTATCACAAAACCTAGACAAGCTTGGAGATGTTGCCAAAAGAGGAAGGATGTGTTTTAACAATGGAGAATTGATCAACGAAGTTACCTAGAAAGAAAGTGAAAGATGAATCAAAGCTAAGAAAATGTCAGAAGATTACAGGCAACTTTCACCATTTGTATGTACAGTGAAGAAATCAGAAACCAGATTGCCTAGGACAAATGACAAAGCAGTTAGTGTCCACTGGGACAAAAAAATGTATCATAGCAAAAGTTTGGCAGGATAAGGAGAGAAAGACATAAGTACAGCTCTCACATAGCAAAACCTAAAACTTAACACTCAAGAATATCAAGGACACAGATGAAAGATTTTCATCCTAACTCTGTACCCGAGGGAATCTAAAAATTGAACCAAGATCACTTTATTTACATAGGTGATATAATTTATTTATCTATCTATACATACATATCCACAATTAAGGACCTCTTTTAATCAATTTTCTTCACCTTATAAGGAAATTGGACCAGTGTAGCATAAATTCATGATTATAATTTCAAAAAGAACATCAAATGTTATGTTCTCCTACTTAAGCTTTTCTTTCCTAGTAATACATCAGAGTAATGTTTTATTGCAAATTTAAAAGAGTCATAGAATGCTGGTTCTTTATTCCTGGTTTCAATATTAACTGATGCATGTATCTGGACAAACAACGGAACCTTTACAAGCTTCTGTTTTCTTACTTATAAAAGATGGTTGGAAATCTCCTTCACATTAAAAAAAAAAAAAAAAAAACGGGGAGGTGAAACTGTCTCAGCACCAGGTTACCGTATGTAGAAGAAGAACCATTCCAAGCATTTAAAAATTAAGGAAAGTCCTAATTTGAAAATCAGTAAGCCTGACAATCCTAGGTTTTAGATAATGGGATAAAGGCAGACACGGTCAGGTTGGTAGCCTGATTCACTGCTGAGTGAGGTCACTGTCAGAATAGACAGAAAAAATGACGCAAGTCAATGTGCAGGAAAGTACATAGCCATGGTCTCCAAATCACCAATGGGAAAAATCTAGGTTGACGTTTCCCCCATTAATTGAGTTACTAGTTTATATAACTACTTGGGTCACAGATTCGATTTAACATGCACAACTGGTTCATAAAGATATATAAAGATATGCTGATTTTCAGCTAAAGATAGGCAGATTACTATTATTTTAATGATTATATTAAATATTTTAACAAATAATATTAGCCAGTTGGGTGTTTACTCTGTACCAGGCACTTCTAAACACTTTGCGTGTGTTAATTAAATGCTCACAGCCATATGAGGTAAGTCCTTTCATAACCCCCACCTTTTTTTTTTCTTTTTTATGGAGACAGTCTTACTCGGTCGCTGAGGCTAGAGTGCAGTGGCGCCATCTCACTGCAACCTCCGCCTCCCAGGTTCGAGCAATTCTTCTGCCTCAGCCTCCTGAGTATCTGGGACTATAGGTGGGCATCACAACACTCAGCTAATTTTTTGTATTTTTAGTAAAGATGAGGTTTCACCATGTTTACCAGACTGGTCTCGAACTCCTCACCTCAGGTAATCCACCCACCTCAGCCTCCCAAAGTGCTGGGATTACAGGCCTGAGCCACCATGCCCGGCCCACTCATCTTATAGGTAAGTAAGTTAGACATAGAGAAAGTTAAGTAATTTACTCAAGTTTATCCAGAAAGTAATTGGCAGTCCTAGAATTTGAACCAAGGTGGTTTGGCTCATGATATTTCACCTTAACTGTGACTCTGTACTCTCTACTATAAATATGTATCTGCCCCCTACTAAATTATTAGCATTGTACTGTGCACTGGGGCACAATAGTGAACAAGGTAGACTGGGTCCCTGCCTTCATGGACCTTCTAAAATAGCAGAAGATATAGACAAATAAGCAGTTGAAACATAATATGCTAAATGTTATAATAAAGGAGAGATAGTGTCCCTTGGGAGCACTTAGCAAGATCACAAGTTAGATATTTTTGGTGGAAGAGGATGTATCAGGGAAGAGTTCTTTGATGCAATAGACAATGGAAAGATGAATAAGTGGTCACCAGGAGAAAAGAAGTTGGAGATGAAAGGTTGAAGAGGGGGAGTGAAAGAGTAAGAATGTCCAAGGAAAAGAGAGAGCATGGAGCCTGAATTGAAAAAGCTATTCGTACTTATATATTTGGAGAAAAAAGAGAAGAGGTGGGAGGTGAAATTAGAGATATGGGCAGAAGCCATATCCCATATGGATTTATACCATGTTTAAAAGTTTGGTTTCTGTCCTAAATCCAAAAACAATGACACCAAGTGATGTTAGAAGAGAAAATGAAATGATATACAAAGATCATTATGGCTGTGGTATGGAGCCTGGATAGCAAGAGGACAAGAATAAAGGCAGCAGGGCCAGTTAGCAAGTGAGTGCCATTAGGGAAGTAAAGGGTACTAACAGCAGCCTGATCTAAGGGAGTGGCAATGTGAGAACATGACAAGGACAAATTTAAGAGGTATTGAGGTAGGAAGCACAAAACCTAGGGATAGTTGTAAGGAGGAGAAGTAGAAAAAGGGCTGTCAGGATTCACTACATTGACAAGTATTAGGTGGTGTTTTGTTTTGTTTTGTTTTGTTTTGTTTTGTTTTGTTTTGTTTTGTTTTTTCTAGCAGGGCACAGCTTTCTGGTGTAGAAGTGGAGGATCCAATAGCTGAATTTAAGCAGGGTTGGGATTCTGCAGGTGTGTGAAACGCTGAAGCACGTTGGGGGAAGTTGCTGGAAAGTGAACAATTAAAAGAATATAGTATAAAACCTAATTTAAGTAGGGAAAAAGAGAGTTAAGTTAAAAGGTAAGGGGTTCAAGGAATTGGAGGTCCTTATTAGACTGCAGAAGAGATGACAGTGAGTGAGAAAAGAAAAATGTATGGATTGTGGTCAGCAAATTGAGATGTTGAAACATCAGAGTTGGAGCAGTTCAATAGTACACAAGATCTAAAGTGATGCCGAAGTGATGGCATGACCTATGATAACACCAGGGGTCTAAATAGTGAATAGTAACTAACGGAGAATGGAGAAAAACATCAAACACAGAAAGGATATCACCATAAAGTCAATAGGATGTCGGATCAGAGAAGAGGTACACAGGTGAATGGGGAAGAATATTGGAAACAAAAGATGTATATGTCTGCTCTTCCCTCCCTTCCTTTGCCCTCCTTTTTCCTCCAGTAGATGAGGTTTGGTGATTTGATTGCTCTCAGCAATAGCACAAAAAACTATTTTTACCTAGTATCCAGGCGTTGAGAATCAAAAAGCCCAAAACCCAGTGTTCATAGCCTGTTCTCATGAAACCTGAAGAACCCTCACCCGTGCTACCACTTAAGGCTGCAGACCTGTGAAACACTGTGGTTTCTGCATAACGCATACACTTGCATAAATCACAAAGGTCTTTATGCAATCATTCATTCAAAAATTATTTATTGAGTGCCAACTATGTGCCAAGCCTACAGTACAGAGCAGGAGAGATGTCATCCCATCTAGTAAGAAGCTCAGACTTTGTCTCTAAGGACTTTTAAAACAACCATTCCAGCCTGCAGGGTAAAGAATCATGCCTGTGTCCGTCGAAGAAAAGACACCACACTGGCAATGAAACTGGGGAATTAATAAATAAATCTAATCTGTGAGGATTTTTTGTGTAGAAATAAATTACCCACTTCTCACTATTCTTTTCTTGCACTAATACCTTGAAAAATATAAATTGGACAGTGTAAACATGCAAAATTGTTAGCAGTAGGAGAGAATTTTTCTATTTTTCTTTTTTTTAATTTAATTTTTTAAAATTTTACTTTAGGTTCTGGGGTACATGTGCAGGTCATGCAGGGCTGTTGCATAGGTGCATACACAACCAGGTGGTTTGCTATCTCTATTTCCCCTTCATCTATATCCAGCATCTCTCCCCATGTTATCCCTCCCCACCCTCCCTCACCCCCACTATCCCACCCCTAGCCCCCACCCCCTCTCACCGCTACCGCCAGTGTGTGATGCTCCTCTCCCTAAGTCCACGTGTTCTCATTGTTCAGCACCTGCCTATGAGTGAGAACATGCGGTGTTTGGTTTTCTGTTCTTGTGTCAGTTTGCTGAGAATAATGGTTTCCAGATTCATCCAAGTCCCTACAAAGGACATGAACTCATCGTTTTTTATGGTTGTGTAGTATTCCATGGTGTATATGCCCCACATTTTCTTTGTCCAGCCTATCATTGATGGGCATTTGGGTTGGTTCCAGGTCTTTGCTATTGTAAACAGTGCCACAGTGAACATACGTGTGCGTGTATCTTTTTATAATAGAATGATTTAGAATCATTCTTTGGGTATATACCCAGTAATGGGATTGCTGCATCAAATGGAATTTCTATTTCTAGATCCTTGAGAAATCACCACATTGTCTTCCACAAGGTTGAACCAATTTACACTCCCACCAACAGTGTAAGAGTGTTCTTGTTTACCCACATCCTCTCCAGCATCTGTTGTCTCCTGATTTTTTAATGATCGCCATTCTAACTGGCGTGAGATGATACCTCAATGTGGTTTTGATTTGTATTTCTCTAATGACCAATGATGATGAACATTTTTTCATATGTTTGTTGGCCTCATATATGTCTTCTTTTGAAAAGTGTCTGTTCATATCCTTTGCCCACTTTTGAATGAGTTTATTTGTTTTTTTCTTGTATATCTGTTTTAGTTCTTTGTAGATTCTGGATATTAGCCCTTTGTCAGATGGGTAGATTGCCAAAATTTTTTCCAATTCTGTTGGTTGCCAGTTTGCTCTAATGATTGTTTCTTTTGCTGTAAAGAAGCTCTGGAGTTTAATTAGATCCCATTTGTTTGTCTTGGTTTTTGTTGTCATTGCTTTTGGTGATTTAGTCATGAAGTCCTTGCCTATGCCTATGTCCTGGATGGTTTTGCCTACGTTTTCTTCTAGAGTTTTTATGGTGTTAGGTTTTATGTTTAAATCTTTAATTTAAACATAAATTACATTATGCCCTGGATGGTTTTGCTTACATTTTCTTCTAGAGTTTTTATGGTGTTAGGTTTTATGTTTAAATCTTTAATCCATCTGGGTTAATTTTAGTGTAAGGTGACAGGAAGGGGTCCAGTTTCTGCTTTCTGCACATTGCTAGACAGTTTTCCTTTTCTAAAAACAAATATATTAAGCACTGGAGAAGAATCATAATACTGTATATGTAACCCAAATAAGTCAAAATTTTAGGTAAATAACTAGTCATATATATAATATAAAAACCCTAATAATTTAGATATGAGACCATATTTATTTTAACTCCTTCCCCAATAACAAGTAGAAGATATCCAACCCACAACAGTCATGGAAAAAGCTAGTCCTTTTTTTCATTTTCCAAAAAAATCACCTGAAAATTGTTTACTAGTAGAATGATTCAAATTCCTCTTCTCCATTGATAGTGGATTTTATTTTAGTAAATTAATAAATATACAGCTTATTAAAATGTTTAGTCTCAGTAAAGCCTACCAAACATCAAAATAATTTTAATGCCAAATAGATCACAAAAGAAAGTAAAATGGTTTTTAGTTATACCAGCATAGCTACAGTATTCAGCTTAAAGCTATAGGAAACGATGTAATGTGTTCTCTATCTGCCTGCTTATCATCTTATTTGCCAAAATCCAACTTGAACACATTATTTTACATCAGGCTAACATCATTTTAGCAGACTAAGACTTGGCCTACATGTTACTGAATAAAGTATATGGCATCTGTGGTCTTCATAGAAATAATAATGAGGAAGAATCTCACATATGTGTGTATGCATTTATGATTTACATATATACAGACTTATCACACACCCCGAATAGAACATAGATTTCTTTCAGTGACAGCAAGAACTCAATGACCCACCCACTAGCATGGCTAAAATATGAAACCACTAGGTAGCTTTATGTGAACTTGAGCTTGATTGTTTCTTAGTTATGCTTCAGAACCTCATGATCATGTGCATGCAATTTCTACAGAAGCGGAAACGTGGATGCTGTGGGTCAGTGAGCATTCCTTTCCAGGGTGCTTCTGAGATGAAGCCCCACGATTAACACAGGGCCCTTAATGATGGGCGGGGTACTAAGCATTCCAAGATTGGCCTGGATTCCTGCCAGAAGGGAGAGAAAGGGGTCTTTGTATGTGGACATCTGAAGGGCGGGCATAAACATGTTAGTTGATACTTAACACCCAAAACCAGTGCCAAAACCGTTAGCTCCCCTCAATAGCCTACTCTGGTTTCAACTGTCCGTGACAACGGAGCAGCCACCTCAATATACAAAACTTGCTCTTTAAACATCCTCTGAGGAATTCCCAAAATAGCAGCTGTAAGAAGTAAATAGACTCTAATTCATTGACATATGCAGACCTTTTAATGTTTTTCTGGTGACGTTTCCTTTTTTTTTTTTGTACCTATGCCATCTATGCATTTTTAATAATTACCTTGTAGATTACGTATGCAATCCCTCCAGGCACTTGAAAAAGGAGCCCCGGGATTCATTGTCAGATGAAATTGTTAGTTTTTACGGCAAGAGGCCCAGCTAATTTATGCGGGGAATTTTTCATATGTTTTTCCTCTGCTCTCCCTTCCCTGCTGTCCTCCCGCCTTTCTTCCTCAGTACATTAAGAGATTCTGATGTGCCTGCAGCAATATCCGCCAGTGGTGGCTGACTGCAGAGATGCCAGCCAGACTTCCCCACAGAGGAGCCAGGCCATGTGGGCCGCCTCAGCAGAGCGTGCTCCCTCGGAATCCCCTCTGGGATCCCCCTTCCACCAGAGCTGAAGCTAATCTCACACCTTCAATAACTTTTGTGGGCTCAGTTTAGTTGCTGGCAGACAGTTATCTGTGTTACATAAATTCCACATGAAAAGTAAGCAACCTCCTATCTCTAGAGAACCATTGGCCAGGCAAGTTACTGCTGCAGAGGCAGCTCCAGAAACTTCGGCTTGTAAGTGGCCATGTGCAGCCAGATAAGAGAATAAAATGGTGTATTTATGGTACAAAGGGCTTTGATTCCCCTCTTCCCAGGTTTATTCATGCAAAATATTAATAGTAACTCTACATTAAGAGGCCATTGGGAGATACATATATATGTGTGTATGTGTGTATATATATATCTCATATATATATATATATATGACAATTCAATAGATGACAGATGGTTAATACATTTTTTAATGAACCAGGATATAACTCTGAAATGTCAGTTTTCAACAAGCAGCTTGAATGTGTCTAGTGTAGGACATTAGCATCAATGTGGATGCTTATTTAGGAAGGCAAAATCCTTGCAAGCATCAGAAGCTCTAAATAGATAATTATTCCTAATGAGGAAATCATTTAATGGGTACAACTACAAAACAATATTAAACGTGAAACTGTTTAATATATTTATAAAACTAAGTCTCTCCAAGAATACATGTAATAGGTTTAAATTTCAATATGATAATACATAACTTGGATATTATTAAGATGCAAAACTTTATTACTCTTAACTACCTTTAATAATTTTTAAATCATCAAACACCATAATTGTTTTATGGAGTGATATTGTTTGGGAGAATTTTTGTTTAATAAGCTCCTTTATTTATTTGTTGTAGAATAATAGTGATACAGTGAGGAATGACAAACTTTTGGTATAACCTAGAATTCTGGTAAAGGTGAAAGCAGACATTACAAACTTAACAAGTCTTTTGTGTGACCTAATTGCATTAGAATATATTAGCAAGGTTGCATAGTGTAGGTTTTATGTTCCATTAGAAAGGTCATCACCGATTTGGGTTGAATCGTTAAAGATAGGAGACCACATTAGCAGAGTGCTCTTCCAGGGGCTGAAGGATGAATATACTTTGCTTCATTAGAATTATCTCATTGTAATGCAATATTCTAATTTCACAGTAGGAAGAGACAATAGGAAAGCTCTGAAGCCCCAGATTCCATATTCCTCTTATGATAAACCTATGGGTAATTGCACCATGCCATTGTTTCTCTATAACATAAACCTAATATGGTAAAAGAAGCCAACCTATTTGTTTTTCTGATTATAATCAAAGAGATCAGCTCCATGACATGCTAAATCATAGAACTTACCCTATTTTTTTAGCATTTGAATTACTGTGTTAAAAGGTCTTATGCTATTTTAAAACAGCACAATTTTTAATTCCAGAGTTATTGAATCAAATACATTAAAAGATGTCTATGTGAGGAGAGATCCAAGATGGCTGATTAACAGCAGCTCAGGATTGTAGCTCCCAGTGAAAGCGCAGAGAGCGAGTAGACGCGCACTTTCAGATGAATTTTTATCGCCCACAGACCGGGAGATTCCCAGCAGAGGAGCCACATGGGTCGCCAGCTCGACTTTTTTGGCTGGCGCGGTTGTTTTGCCCACACTCCGGCGCAGCGCTTCTCGGTGCAGAGTATATGGGATGGGGCGCCCTTTGAGTCGGGCTCGGCTGGTCCCATCCCCACAAGGAGAACAGCAATTGGAAATGCTGAGGACTGAGCATTTCACAGCAAGCACAGCCGAACCGGGAAAGTTCAGCTCTGTGGGGGTGGGGGGGGGAGATCCAAGATGGCTGTTTAGCAGCAGCTCAGGATTGTAGCTCCCAGTGAAAGCACAGAGAGCGAGTGGACGCTGCAATTTCAGATGAATTTCTGTTGCCCACAAACTGGGAGCTACCCAGCAGAGGAGCCACACAAGTTGCCAGCGCGACTCCTTTGGCCAGCGCGGCAGTTTTACTGGCACCCCGGCACGGCGCGGCGCAGCACTTCTCAGTGTGGAGTATATGGCACTGAATGTCCTTTGAGTCGGGCTCAGCAGATCCCATCCCCACAAGAAGAACAGCAATTGGAAGCGCTGAGGACTGAGAGTTTCACAGTAAGCACAGCTGAACCCGGGAAGGCCTAGCTCTGTGGGGAAAGGGCGTCCCCTGAAGGAAAACTAAGAAACAGAAAAAGCTTCATCACCAACAAGCCAGACGTCCACTCAGACCCAATCTGAAAGACGGCAATTACAAAGACGACAGGTGGATAAATCCACAAAAATGGGAAGAAACCAGTGCAAAAAGGCTGAGAACACCCAAAATCAGAATGCCTCTCCTCCTACAGGGGATCGCAGCTCCTCATCAGCAAGAGAACAAGGCATG
>CAUYLG010059635.1:0-23772 GCA_963573385.1 Cacajao melanocephalus | reverse complement strand
TTTTTTTTTTTTTTTTTTTTTTTTTTCTTTTTTATTTTTAAAATTTTTTTTTAACCTTTTTTTTCTTTTTTTTTTTTTTTTTTTTTTTTTTTTTTTTTGCTCTCCATTTGCTTGGTAAATCTTCCTCCAACCCTTTATTTTGAGCCTATGTGTCTCCTTGCATGTGAGATGGGTTTCCTGGATACAGCACACCGATGGGTTTTGACTTTTTATCCAATTTGGAGTCTGTGTCTTTTGATTGGGGCATTTAACCCTTTTATATTTAAGGTTAATATTGTTATGTGTGAATTTGATCCTGCCATTTTTATGCTAGCTGGTTGTTTTGCCTGTTAGTTGACATAGTTTCTTCATTGTGTCAATAGTCTTTACCATTTGGTATGTTTCTGCAGTGGCTGGTACTGGTTGTTCCTTTCTATGTTTAGTGCTTCTTTCAGGAGCTCTTGTAAGGCAGGCCTGGTAGTGATGAACTCTCTCAGCAATTGCTTGTTCGTAAAGGATTTTCTTTCTCCTTCGCTTATGAAGCTTAGTTTGGCTGGATATGAAATTCTAAGTTGAAAGTTCTTTTCTTTAAGGATGTTGAATATTGGCCCCCACTCTCTTCTGGCTTGTAGGGTGTCTGCCAAGAGATCCATTGTGGGTCTGATGGGCTTCCCTTTGTGAGTAACCTGACCTTTCTCTCTGCCTGCCCTTAGCATTTTTTCCTTCATTTCAACCCTGGTGAATCTGAGGATTATGTGCCTTGGAGTTGCTCTTCTTGAGGAATTTCCTTGTGATGTTCTCTGTATTCCCTGGACTTGAATCTTGGCCTGCCTTGCTAGCTTGAGCAAGTTCTCCTGGATAATATCCTGAAGAGTGTTTTCCAGCTTGTATTCATTCTCTTTGTCACATTCAGGTACACCTATGAAATGTAGATTAGGTCTTTTCACATAATCCCTTATTTCTTGGAGGCTTTCTTCATTTCTTTTCACTCTTTTTTCTCTAGTCTTGCCTTCTTACTTTATTTCATTGAGTTGATCTTCAATCTCTGATATCCTGTCTTCTGCATGGTTGATTCAGCTACTGAAACTCATGTATGTTTCATGAAGTTTTCATGTTGTTTTTCACCTCCATCAAGTCATTTATATTCGTCTCCCAGCTATTTATTCTCATTAGTATTTTGTCAAACCTTTTTCAAGGTTCTTAGTTTCTTTGCATTGGGTTAGAACACATTCTTTTAGCTCAGAGAAATTTGTTATTACCTACCTTCTGAAGCCTGTTTCTGTCAATTCATCAGACTCATTCCCCATCCAGCTTTGTTCCCTTGCTGGTTAGGGGTTGTGATCCTTTGGAAGAAGAGAGATGTCCTGGTTTTGGGTGTTTTCATCCTTTTGGCACTGTTTTCTTCCCATCTTTGTGGATTTATCTACCTGTGGTCTTTGTAGTTGGTGACTTTTGGATGGGGTCTCTGAGTGGATGTCCTTTTTGTTGATGATGAAGTTATTTGTTTTTGTTTCTTAGTTTTCTTTCTAACAGTCAGGCCCCTCTGCTCTAGGACTGCTGGAGTCCACTCCAGACCCTGCTTGCCTGGGGATCACCTGAGGCAGCTGCAGAACAGTAAGGGTTGCTGCCAGTTTCTTCTTCTGTTATCTTCGTCCCAGAAGGATACCCACCAGATGTCAGCCTGAGCTCTCCTTTATGAGGTGTCTCTTTGGATATACCAGGGTCAGGGAGCTGCTCGAGGAGACAGTCTGTCCCTTATAGGAGCTCAAGTGCTGAGCTGGGAGCTCTGTTGTTCCATTCAGAGCTGCTATGCAGGTACGTTTATGTTGGCAGCAGTTGAACTCACAACTGCCTTTTCTCCCAGGTACTCTGTCCTGGGAACGTGGGGCTTTATTTGTAAGTTCCTGACATGCTACTGCCTTTTTTCAGATATGCCCTGCCCAGCAAGGAGGTAGGCTTGTCACAGTCTGCCAGCAGAGGCATTGTTGAGCTGCCATGGGTTCTGCCCAGCTGCTGTGTGAACTTACCCTCTGTGTTGTTCTCTCTGGGAACTGCACTCCAGGGCTGTTCCTATTTGGCCATCTTAGATTTGCCCTCTGCCAATACTTTTACTTTCGTTGGTACTTCTAAGTCTTTTTCACGCAAATACTGATCATGGGAGAAGAAAGTAAATATCCTCAAAAAACAGGAGAAAGGTTCCAGAAAAGATTTCTTTTTAATCTTATGGTTGACCTTATATATTGACATTAATGTGATGCTTAACTCCATTCCCCTTCAAGAGGAAAGACAGAGAGTTGTGTTACCCTCAGTAATCCTCACAACACTCCCATAATGGAGATAGCATTCTCTTCCTTTTACAGGGAGTAAAGAAAGGCTTGAAGTTAGGGAAGGAGCTCAAGATTCTGTGGCCAGAAAGGGAACCCATACTTAGCCTTACTGAGCACTATTGGATGCCAGGCAATAATAGCAAAGCAGTTTTTATCATGCTGGTGTAATGCCTTGTGCTAAGTATTTTATGTGACCTCATTTACTCTTCACATAATTCCCTTCTACTATTGAAGAACACTGAAGTCTACAGAGGCTTGCTAACTTGCTCAAGGTTACATACTACATGATAATCTGACTGTGAAGCCACCCTCATGTATCACCTTATGTAATTTATGAATATTTGACTCATTCTAATTGAAATAAATTAAAATTTAACAGAAAATTACATATTGCCACAATAAAGAAAAACCAGTATCACTTGCCATAAATATAATGTGGCCAAAAAAAAAAAAACTCTATGAAAAACAAACAATATTATGACATTCTGGGTGGATACAGTTGTCTGTTAAAGACTCTAAGCTCCAAGGTCAATTAAAATGAAGTGTTAGCAAAGTTAGGGACACATTAATAACATGTTAGAACCAACTAAGAATTTCTTCTTGTCATTATCAGAAGAATTGGAAAAAACTGTAAAGAGGAATAACAATTTCATATGCAATTGAATGTAACTGAGTGCAGGATCCATTTAATACTTAAAATCTAAAATCAATCCCCGCACCAGCTAAAGTTGTCTGCAAACTCTACAGTTTGAGAAAGATACTTCTTTGCTATCCAGTGCTTCAGGACAGGATATACATAGATGAGTAAGACCTGGTCATTGCCGTAGAGAAGCTTACACTTTAGAAAGGATGACAGATGTACAGCACAAAATTTCAATACAATGTTGTGAGTGCTTTGACAGACATAAACACATGATCTTATGAGAGCAGAAGCAGAGTTATTGGCTGGGGGTGGGGGTGTCAAGAAATAACCCTTGCAGAGAAGACGCCTGAGCCAAGTCTTAAAAGAGAAATAGAAGCCTGCCAGGCAAAGAAATGCACTCATTAACTGCTCAACAAGGAAGATCAGTTACTCCATCCACATGGCTACACAAGAAAAGCACACATCATCAATCCCTGTGAAACCAGCATGAGAATCAATCCTGAAGAAGCATGTCTCTGGCGCTTTTGATGAAAAGTGGAGTAGGGATCTCAGGGGGAAAGATGAAAGATCAGAGGGACCTCTAGGTATCAGAACCTTGTCTCTCTACACCATTCATCCACTCAAACTATTTTTATTGGACACAACTGAGAGAAACATTGTTGGCAAATAAAATATCTACCAGAACGTTCTGGACTTCTTTGTGCTGCATACATGCTCGATCTTTGACCTGTACAGCACAAATCCATATTCGAGTGGTTAAGGGGCCTTATAAGAGGAGTGCTTGTTATGAATGAAACTTTGGTGATTACATCAGCTGCACTAACCCAGAACAGCTGACAACCACTGCCAATATCATACATTCAGCAATCAGCAACATCTTTGGTACAGATGTCAGGGAAACCGTAGTGCCAATTATGCTGTAATGAAGAGAGTAGAGAATCTGGCTAGAGAATACTCATTTTATGTCTTCTTTGAAAAAGCATATCTTAAAAGAGGGCAATATACAATATATACTCTGCATCCTGTCACACTTTTTGGCTTGAATTATGCTCCTTTTTATTCTGTGGATCATTGAACTTTCCGATCTTAGAGTTGGGATGGTATAAGCTAAAGGGCTTTGGCACACACAAAACCCACCACATTCTTGATTGCTCAAGACAGCTTTACAATGTCTTAAGCTACATATGAGAAACCTGTTTCCTACTAATACTGTCAGTGTTTGTCAACATTTTCTCTACAAAAGATAAAATTTTTAAAATTATTTTGTTAAGGCTAAGTTAATTGGAACCCATCTAAACTTAATACTCAGTTGAATTATCCTTTTTGTATTTCACTTTTTACAAAATAATTTAGAAAATAAAGAGTAAAAGACAATTTTTTTATAGAAAAAATAGGCACTGTATCCCTGGGGTCAATGAAGACTAAGTCCTTCTCTCTCATCTTCTGGAATGGTAGTACTATGCAGTTGCTTCATCGTTTTTCCAGCAAATATTTACTGAGCACCTATTGTATGAAAGGAACTATTCCCAATGAGAGTCCATGGTCAAAACTGTAAGCCTCAGGCACAACAGCATTCTCAATCATTAGAGAAAAGTGATATTATGCTTATTATATTGAACTTCCTAAGGTTAAAAAAATAAGTCCCAAAGATTTTCATCAATAAGGTAGGAAATAAAATAAAGTACTATCAAGTCTTTGTTATTCAGATAATTCCATTACAATTACCTCTCTCCTTTCCCAACTGTACCATTCGATAACCCTTTTGGTAGTTTCAAAGCTTTTTAAAACTTGAATATCTCTATGGATCAAAGGGCATTAGAGTAAATAAAAAATTTTAGTTTCTGGCCAAAATATATAAGTGCAAAACCATAGAAGAATGAAGAAGAAGGAATTGCTACAAGGCAGATCTTTGGATCATGAAGGTGATGCACCTTCAAGGGGCTGTGTAAATTTAGACCCCAAGTACACTATTGCTTCCAGAAACTGCTTCCAATAGAGAAGTTTATAGGTGTTTGAAAGTCTCCTGGGTGAGTACCTGAAAATATCACAGTTGGTCAAAAAACATATGTGTTTCAACTTTTTCTAACTTGCTTTGGTGTTAGCTTATAAAAACTCATAGGTGTATATTGGACTCATTAAATTGAGGGACTTGTAAGCACCAGCTCGATCAAGGCAGGGTGCTGACAGGCATTATACATTATGCAAGCTTTCCTACATCACTCTGCCAATGTGCTTCCATTTTAATCCAAAACATTCCCAGCTTGTCAAATACTAGGCCTCCCTGGAACATATAAAACCAATCATGCCACCTCATGCAGACGTTCTCTGATGTGGACAGATTTCCACTGGAGACTGTAAGGAACTTCAACCACATTTTCACATGTTACTTCAAATCAATCCAAACTTCTCTCTTCAAAGTTAGTATAATCACGGTAGTGACCCCAGGAAAAGTAGGAAGAAGAAGAGTCCAAACATGCTGGCTTAACAGTTGTCAAATACCAGATTTATTCATCACTGAATAAAATCAGTGCATATTCAGCTAAAGACATTTCTTTTAAGAACACATTAGAGGTGAATTTATACATATACACTTTTCAAAATTAGAATCATCTAGGACTGTTAAGATCAGATTTAAGCTGAATACAAAAACTTTTAAATATCCAAATATTTAAAGGGGCCACAGAGAGGGCTCACATAAAATATTTTACAATTTCCTATTGACAAATTGGCACATCAAGAAAATCAGCATCTTTGTAGCAAGATGGTGGACAGATGCGTAGAAGAATCATGACTCCAATTGTTCTACAAAGTCAATAAGGCCAAGCCTTTCTAACAGAGCTAATATGTCAAGGAAGAGAGAGATAAGAATTGGAAATCTTATGGAAAACAGCCAGGCAGGAAATACAAAGGGAAGCATGTTAAATTACAATTGAAAATGATATGAATAAACTTTGTTCTAAAACATATGTGGTGCTGGAAGCAAGACACCCAGGAAGAGTGACTGTGAGCTATAAATAAAGAATTTATGACAACCTGAACTATAAAAGGCTAGTAGGGTGATGAATTCCTTGTGATGGTATGGGAGCTCTAACTAAACCTGGTGAGAGGAAGTCAGGGGAAGAGCTCTGAATTCAGCAGAGGACCCTAAAGAGTGACAAAGTGAAAAAAGTAATCATGTGCTTCCTTCAATAAAGATAAAAGAGAAGGATGCTACAAAAAATAAAATAAATTTGACTAATATCTAGAAGAGGTTCAGAGGATATTTAATAGTTACCCTATAGCTGAAAATGTACTCATTCATGACACTTTTATGTGTGTGTAGTGTAGAAGAGTCTTTAAGTTAGGGAGATTAAGAGATAGATACGTTAATGGAAGGTTATGTAAAATGCTTGGGGTGTCCAGGGGAAGAATGAATTATACAGGTCAGAATTACTGATATGAAAATCTGAAATCCAAAATCCTCCAAAATCTGAAACTTTTAAAGCATTAACATCATGCCACAGTGGAAAATTTAACACCTGATGTATACGTTTGTTCTTATGCTGCTAATGAAGACATACCGGAGACTGGGTAATTTATAAAGAAAATAAATTTAATGGATTCACAGTTCCACATGGCTGGGGAGGCCCCATAATCATGGCGAAAGACAAATAAGAAGCAAAGGCGTATCTTACATGGCAGCAGGCATATCTTACATGGCATGGGAGCTTGTGCAGGAGAATTCCCATTTATAAAACCAACAGATCTCTTGAGACTTATTCACTACCACAAGAACAGTATGGGGGAAACCACCCCCATGATCCTGTTTGTCATGTGTAGGTACACATCGACTAGAAGGTGAGACCTAAAATTTGGTTATAATCAGCATCAATGTAAGAGAATGAGATGAATCATTGAATGAGATGGTTGGCATTAATTAATGGCTTTACCACCAGCTTAGCCAACAGGATGCAGCACAATGTTGCTGGAATGTGAATGCTCAGCAACAAACTGGGCAGAAAGGGACCACTGTGTAAATGGGGGAACATAATTTAGTGATCTCAGTATATCAGACTAAAATCAAAATGATGTTCTTTAGGAATGATTATGTTCAATGCCATTAGTCATTAAGGAAATGCAAATTAAAATCACTATGAGGTGCAGGTACATACTGATTAGAATGTGTAAAATTAGAAAGACTGATCACAGCAGGTGTTTGTAAAGCCAGAGGTGAAATAGAGCCTCGAACATTACCAGTGGGGGCACAAAATGCTATATCCACTTTGAAAAACAATTTAGCAATTTATTTAAAAGTTAAACATACATCTACACATTGTCAGAGGCATTCGAACCAGAGCCACTCCATCTTGAATAAGGGCCAGGTAAGATAAGGCTGAGACCTGCTGAGCTGCATTCCCAGTAGGCATTCTTAGTCACAGGATAAGATAGCACAAGGTACAGGTCACAAAAACCTTGCTGATAAAAGGATGTGGTAAAGAAGCAGGCCAATACCCACCAAAACCAAAATGGTCAGGAAAGTGACCTCTGGCCATCCTCACTGCTCATTATGTGCTAATTATAACACATTAGCATGCTGAAAGATACTCCCACCAGCATCATGTCAGTTTACAAATGCCAGGGCAACATTCAGAAGTTACCCTATATGGTCTAAAAAGGGGAGAAATCCTCAATTCTGGGAATTTCCCACCCCTTTTCCAGAAAATTCATAAATAATTCACCCCTTGTTTAACTGATAATCAAGAAACAACTGTAAGTATAATCAGCTGCACATCCCACGCCACTGCTCTGTCTGTGGAGTAACCATTCTCTTATTCCTTTACTTTCTTAGTAAACTTGCTTTCAATTTACTCTAAGGACATGCCCAAAATTATTTCTTATACGAGGTTCAACAACTTTCTCTTGGGGTCTGGATTGGGACCCATTTCCAGTAATAATGTGATCCATCCATTCTACTTTCTACAGATTTACCTCCCCCCCAAAAAAGCATATGTTCATATAAAGATTTGTACACAAATGTCTATAGCAAATTTATTTGTAATAGCCAAAAACTGTAAACAATCCAACCGTCCATTAACAGGTGAATGAATATACGCAACAATGAAACTATTTAGCAATATAAAAGAGTGAACCATTGATATACAGTGTACACTGATGAATTGCAAAATAATTCTGCTAAGCGAAAGGAGCCAGAAAAAAGGAAATTGATATTGAATAATTCCATTACACAAAATTCTAGGAAATGTAAACTGATGCAAAATATGACAGGGAGCATAGCAGAAGTTGCCTGAGGATTTCGGGGTTGAGGGAATGGGGGCATGAGGAGGATAGGTAGAGGCAGCAGGAGAAAGAGATATAAAAGGATGTGAGGATGTGAGGCCCTTCCATGCCTATAATCCCAACACTTTGGAAGGCCAAGACCAGAGGATTACTTGATCTCAGGGGTTCAAGAAGAGCCTAGGCAACATAGTGAGAGTTCATCTCTACAAAACATCAAAAACTTAGCTGGGTATGGTGTTGCATACCTACAATCTCAGCTACTCAGGAGAATGGCTTGAGCTCAAAGAGGTCGAGGCTGCAGTGAGCCATGATCATGCCACTGCACTTTAGCCTGAGTGACAGAGCAAGACCTTGTGTAAAAAAAAAATGTAAATAAAAATAAATGAACATGAGGACACTTTTTGGAGTGGTGAATATGTTCATTATCTTGATTGCGTTGATGGTTTGTTTTATATATATATTGAAACTTATAAAACTGTATCTATTAAATATATATATAACTTGTTATATGTTGATTATACCCCAATAAAACTATAAAAGCACATGCACAAAATAGGAGAAAAATACAAATAAAGAATAGACACGATCATGGATAGCTTAGCGCATCTACACATCTTTATGAAGGCACTGTTAGAAAGGCAACATGATACTGTTATTCAGGAGCTGGCAAGTAATCTTTCCATTGTAACAGTCCTGGTCTTACCTTTATCCAAGTGCAGAGGTCAGTCTAGGGTTCATATTTGAAAAATGATATAATGAAGTTGAATAATCTATTCATCGCATAGGTTGGTTTAACTAAGAAGTATAAGCAGGAAATCATTTTAATTTTCTAAATAATGGCTACTAATTTCACACTTTCAAAATCCCCTTTCTACTGGGTAGCCAACTCCCTTAACAAAATCTCAGTTTGAGTCCTATCATTTCTTTCATCGTCTTTGGTGATGAAAGCCATCTTATGCCCTGTGCAAAGCTCTCTTTTTCTTTTTTCCTCACTTTTAGCTGAGCTGTTGGTTCAAACTGCCTGGGTTGGGAAGGTGGGGAGAGGTCTGTTCTCCCACTCTTCCCTTTTACTCCCTTCCTTCTTCCTTCTTCTTTACCACCCCCCATCACACACACACACACACACACACACACACACACACACACACACTCCTCACAAAAGCTTCAGTGGTGAGCAGTGGGTGAGAGGTGACATCTTCTTGCTTCAGTGTCCATAAGTCATGGGTGGCAAGTCCCCTGTCCCTTTGTCTGTTCCTTGTTGCTGCTTCTCTCCCTATACCAGGAACCCAGGAACCCAAATGCTGCCTGTCTCAAGGGGGTACATTTGCTGTCTTCCAGAGAGTGCTCAGTGTATCAGTCCATTTTTACACTGCTAATAAAAACATACCTGAGACTATGCAATTTACAAAAGAAAGAGGTTTAATTAACTTACAGTTCCACATGGCTTGGGAGGCCTCACAATCATGGTGGAAGGAGAAAGGCATGTCTCACATGGTGGAGGGCTTGTGCAGGGAAACTCCCATTTTTAAAACGATCAGATCTCATGAAACTTACTATCACGAGAACAGCACAGGAAAGACCTGCCGCATGATTCAATTACCTCCCACCAGGACCCTCCCACAACACATGGGAATTCAGAATGAAATTTGGGTGGGGATGCAGCCAAGCCATATCACTGAGGGACCTCTTCCTGCATAGTACCCGCCACCTGGAAAGCCACTGAGGCTCTGAGGCTCTGCCTCTTCCTCCCCACCTTATCCATTAAAAACCCTTGTCCACTAAAATGGTGACCCATTCATGCCTTTTTAAGGCTTAGGTCCCCTCACCGAAATAGACATTGCTCTTGGAGGCTCCTAGCAAGATAACTTAAGCCCTGCCCCCACTGGTAGTCTTCCCTTGACCACATGGAAGCCCCCATCCCTTGATCAAGTCAAAGAGTGGGGAAGTAGACTGCCTCCTGCCCCAACCAAGCACCCTCTTATTTCTGCCATCTCCCTCTAGCTACTTAACCTCACAGGCAGTGCTGCACATTCTGATGGTTTCAGGTTTAGGAGCACAGTAACTTTCAGAGAATAAACAGTGTTCCTAACTATGGAGAGAAGAATAGACTAAACCCCTCAATCCTGTAGAAAGTAGAAGGAACAAAACAAATACCTTCTCTTCCTCACAGCACAAAGAGGAAGAAGATACCATTGCTGCTTGACAAACTGCATTTTCCCCAAAGTCAGCTTCTTCCCCCACTCACTCTGGTAGAACTTTTCTTAATAAAGGCCTTAAAATTGTTGTGCTACTCTCAGTGGGGTAGGGTGGGGGACACACATTGAGAGGTAAGTCCTTTTAGGATTTGGCCCTAGAGAATTCTGCATTTGTTCTCAACAGGGTGGGCTCTCCTATAATCCCTAAGCCTTGGCAGGGTAGCCTTCAGGGTAGATCACTAAAAGACTCTACACACACCTTGAATAAACCTGTTCCTTCCATAGCCCTCTGTGGCGTGCTCCAAAGAATTCCTGTATGGATGAGTATGCAGTCTGACAGGGAATACCAGACAAGTCACTGAATAACCATAATAGGAAAAAAAATAGGACAAATTCCATAAAGAAGCCAAAGATAAAGGTCAAAGTTAGACTGTCCCATACCACGTGCTGCTCAGTCACCACTTTCTCAAACTCAAAACAGAGGACAACATTTCCCCAGCTGTGGGATCATGAAAACGTTGGCATTTGTTCCGAGTCTTGGACAAAATGAAGAGTTTAAACTTGTAGACATAGGTGGGGAGGCAATTAGAAGTGACACATTTTTTTAGAGACAGTAAATCACAAGGGATAACTTGTTAACTACCCTTAAATACAGTCTTTCTCAACTTCCCTGATTATATGAATCACTAGAGGTGCTTGTTAAAAATACAGATTCCTAACTCCACCCTAGACCTCTGGATCAGATCCAGAGGAGACAGGAAATCTGAATTTTTAACACACATCTCCTATCTGATTCTTATAATGAGATAAGTTCATTAATAAGAAATACTAATAAAAGATCTAAAGTCTTCTTTGGGTACAAAATAGAATTGTTACCTGTCTCACTGGACCAAAAAAAAAGGAAGAAAAATGGACTATCATTTCTGTAAAAGTTTGGTATGGAATAAGAAAGACTCTAATTAAAGGTTTCTAAACACTAGAATAGGGTTTTATGAGAGTTGGAATCCCCATCCCTGGAAAGCTTTTAAAATGGAGATCACCATTTGCCCTAGAGGGGCTGGCACTGGGTAGTAGGCAGAGAACCGAACTATTTGGGGATAATTTCAGGAGTGTGAGAAACTGAAACCCACTGAAGCCAGCATGAATAAAAAGACTTCATCATGAAGACACACATAAGGTAATCTCAAAGAGGCCAAACAGAGGACCCAGAGCTGGTCTTAGGGAACCTAGAAAGTCACGAGGCACCTTTCCCCTTCCTTCCCCTCTCTCTCTCTCTGGCACCAAGTATTTCCTTATGACTGCGGCTCTCTGCCCATATATTTAATTATCTTCTCTCCATAGACCAGCTTCTCAACTTAGTTATTCATATAGTAAGGGCAACATGATACCTTAGATAATCACAGTGAACTAATAACAGTCTCCATGCCCTGAATCCATATTCCTCCAAGTGACAAGATCTGCTTGGTCCATCTTGAGTCTCTTGCCCACCCCAATCTAATCACTTGTAGATAGGGGGACTCCTTCCTGGCTGTGTGTGTCCCAGGCACTAAGAAGAGGGTATCGTTGGGAGAAAATGAAGAACCTCTCATACAAGAATAGATCAAATCACTCTTCTGTTGCCTTAATTTTATATTTTACTTCAAAAACAATAATGTTCTTAGTTCTAAAATTTATTCTCTTAAGAATTGCCCATCTTGGCTTTATTTTGAAACTCTTTTGAATGGATCACTTTTTTAATGCCACTAAGAAGGGCTTGTAAACAATGCATAATCAGATACAGAGTCTTCTGAGTCATCTAAACTCTTACCTAAAGAATGTCTATGTCTACAAACTCAACCCCAGGAACATTTGTTGAACTTCCTCAAACTTATGATAACTAATCTCCATCATCTTAAAACCGATGCACTTCAAGATGAATTCAATGTGTGTTTTTGATTAACTATCACTTAGTTTATCTAAATATTGACTAATTATCTGGAGTCCAGAGAGCTGTTAGAAAGCTATTGCACTCATGCCTGTAATCCCAACACTGTGGGAAGCTGAGGAGGGCAGATCACGAGGTCAGGAGGTAGAGACCATCCTGGCCAACATGGTGAAACCCCATCTCTACTACAAATACAAAAATTAGCTGGGTGTAGTGGCACACACCTATAATCCCAGATACTCGGGAGGCTGAGGCAGAAGAATCACTTGAACCCAGGAGGCGGAGATTGCAGTGAGCCGAAACTGAACCACTGCACTCTACCCTGGTGACACAGTGAGTCTCCATCTCAAAAAACAAAACAAAACAAAGCAAGCTATTGCAGTCCTTTCTTTTGGAACAAGAAGACTGATTTTTACCCTTGGTACATGGAACTTGTCAAGTTTATTCGTAAAGTCAGTTGTCCTTGGTTTAAATAGGAAAACTGCTATCCTCGATTCCTGAGGATAAGAGACCTGAGTAAAGAACCAGATTACCAAACTAAAGTACAATTCTATCTAGAGATTCTTGAGGCATCATCAATAGAAGCAGAGGAGCGGTAATCCTAAGTATGTCATGACTCATCATGCATGCAAAATCTCCAGGCTCTAAACACACATCCTCATTCCTTTTCTTCTGCTTCTAATGGTCCCACTTGACTCCCTTCCTGCTCACTCACTCCATCCTCATCTGCCGCCTCCTCAAGGACTCTTGCCCCCAGAATATGAATTACAATTCCCTATGACTACTGGCTTTATAGGGTTATCTACTTTCACCAATAGGATCATTTTAGCATCTTCCAATACTTTGAGGCTTTAATACAGAAACAGGCAGGAGGAAAAACTTTCTTTTATTAGAACATTCCTCAGAGAAAAATCAGCCAAGGAAATTGCATAAAAGACCAGAAGCAAAGGAGGTGTTCGGTGTGTGTGTGTGTGTGTTTTTAAAGCTCCACTTGTTGCACTATGACCTCTAAAGCTTTGAAGAGCTAATAAATTATTCATCTTGAGGTGTCAGTTCCAGAGATTATACCAATTTTCCAGAGTTCTTCTCAGGGTTAGTCTTGAAATACATGTACAGACTCTGAAAAGGGTATGTTTATCCCTAAGAAAAAGAGGCAAACTGAGAGATGCTGTGGATGTATAAATTTCTGGGGGAGAATATAAGAAGATAAGCTAAATATCAACTGTACCTAGTTCAAGGGCCTGAAATGGATCATTTAGATAGAATGTGAAGAATGAGCCTCTCTGGGTTGGCATAGAAGGAAAGGTACACACCCAAACAAAAATAGGACACCTCTAAAAATGAAACAACATACTCTTTGTTTAAAAAAAAAATTAGGTTAAATTCACGTAACATACAATTAACCATTTGAAAGTACATAATTCAGTGGCATTTAGTGCATTTGTAATGTTATACAACCACTCCCTCTTTCCAGTTTGAGAACTTTTTTGTTACCCCAGAAAAACATACTATATCATTCTCCCTTTTCCCCATCCCCCAGGAACCACTAATCCGTTCTCTGACTCCATAGATTTGACTATTTGGATTTATCATATAAAATGAATTACACAATATGTAACCTTTTGTATCTGGCTTCTTTCATTTTTTCATAATATTTTAATGCGTTAGCATCATGTTTTCAAGAGTCATCCAAATCATACGATGTATCGGTACTTCCCCCATTTTTATGACTCCATTGTATATATATATACTAACATTTTGCTTATCCATTTATCTATTGATGGACACAGGTTGTTGAATAATGCTGCTATAAACACCATATACTAGTTTCTGAGAAGAACATTGTTTATTGTGATCCTCAAAAGAAAGGAAAAAACATTTTTAAGATAGCAATTCAGCACCCATTCTTCTACAAGTTGCAGCGTGTCCAGTAGTGCAAATTTAAAAGATGGCCCAAACCCAGGAAAAGAGAAACCCTGAATGGTTTCTTAGTCACATACAAAATTAGAAAATTCTAGGAGCTGACATTCACACCTCAACACACTTAAAGGGGGGCCCATCTGCCCAGATGAAATCAATGGGGATGAAATTGACTACACATCTACCAAGAAGTAGAAAAATGTTGTGGCCGGCTTCAGACATGATTTAACAGGGGTATTTGCAATGACTGATGAATTAACACCACTGAGAAGTGAGCTTCTCTGATGTCATGCCCAGAGGCAGTCATGGAGTGGTGGGTGGGAAGAGGAATTCAGTCTTTTTTTTCTGACACTTATTTTTTTGGAGTTTTTTTAAGAACTACACAGCTGCAGAAATTGTGTGAGTATTTGGGGACTGTCAAACTCACATCTAACTTTGTGAAGAATTCTTCTGAGAGGATTTTATTGGTTTCAGCTGGAGAATCCACCCCACCCCACTAGCACAAAGCACATGCCCACCAAGCACTGCCTCTCTTCTCCTGCCCTAGAGTGATCAGAAAGCAAGAGTTCACCACGGGGGAAAACATGTGGAGTCAATTTGTGCCTCAAGTTAGTCCACAGCTTTCCACAATCTACAAGAGATAAGGCAGGGATAGCAACATCCTGATAGGAACAGCAGTCCAGCACATTTCTCCTTTGCTAAGAGCATTTGTCCCTTTGTGGAATCCCTCTTTTTCTTTTTGGCAGGCAGTGGGTTTGATTTTTCTAAATGTTCAGTAGAAGACTGTTCAGATTTTTCTTTCTAAAACTTTCTGGAGCTTTAGCAGCACTAACGTATTCTATATCAACATGCACAGTGGAAAAATATTACTGGCACCAAATAAATAAATAAAGACTGTAGGGAAAGGGGAGGGGTGGAAGGTTGCTGGGAACATCTGCTCCTGCTCACAACATTCAAGCTGGCCCACCTCGAAGTGCCCCCCACCCCTGCTAGATCTTGATGCTCTGATGTTCACAAAGCAGCTCAGCTCTCCTCCGAGTCACCATGTCAACACTGGGGATCCAACCAAGTGTTGAAAAGCAATGTGGAGACCTCCTTCAGGCATAGGCTGTGAACAGAGGGAGCAATCACTTCAGCTCTCTTTGCTCAGACACCAAATGTGAGTCTTTGCCAACTCTTTGGTTTTGAGAAACGCTAAATCCTTCTAGGCCATCATGAAGGAAAAGTTCCTGAAGATAAATGAATCCAGCCAATCTTCACGTTAGGAATACTGTGACAACTTCTTCGCCATTAAAATGAACTTAAAATGGGGCATTTCTACAGTAATTCCACCAGAAAACATGTGTCTGTGCGCCCATGTGTGTGTGTGTATGTGCGTCCGTGTGTGTGTGTGTGTGTGTGTGTGTGTGTGTGTGTGTTCTGGAGTAGGGAATCAGCGTTCATGTAGACCTTAAGATAAATATGACTGAAAATTTCAGTGTACCTCTTAGTTTTGAGCATTTTCACTGAGATGCCAAAAAAAGGAAGTCCACTGGAATCCCTGACTTTTTAATTGTAGTAAAAACACATAAAATTTACCATCTTAATCATTTTTAAATAGACAGTACAGTAGTGGTAACTATATGCACATTGTTGCTCAACAGAACACTAATACTTTTTCATTTTGCAAAACTAAAACTCTATACCCATTGACAAATTCTTTCCCCACACCCCTTCCCAGTCCCCAGAAACCACCATTCTACTTTCTGCTTCTAATGGTTTGGAGTCCCTGACTTTTAAAACTGGAAAGAACTTAAAAGTCATCTAATCCAAACCTTCCATTTTCAGCTAAGTAACCTGAGCTGTGGAATATTTAAGTGACTGGTTCAAGGTCGGTCAGTGAGTCATGGAACCAGGATTCAGGCCTCTGCTGCCCAAACCCAGCTCTGTCCTCTGTGTAGCATCATATCAGTAATAATATTGTGGTTTTAGTTGTCTCCCATCATTCAAATCAATGCTCATTTATATGCAAAGAAATCATTTTGCAGTAATATTATAAACATCAAATTGAAATTTCAGAAATATTTTGTAAATTCAGTAAGGCAGTCAAAGAAAATTTATGTCTATCACATAATCCTCTCCACTCTGCTTAGGTTTGAGGTAACTATAAAATTCCCAGAGACAGTCTGGAATAAGCTCTGTGTTAGAATTTAGATTTAATTTAAATGTTAGGCATTTAGCCTAGATAATTGAAAATTCTGGAGAGAGTTCAAGTACATCACAGGTGGGAAAGGGTTTTTTTACTTGAAATGAAGTCACAGAATGTACAAGAGGAAAACAATGTGCTGATCACAGGGTGGAAATACATAAGAATGAATGACCCAATAATGCCATGAACTCACCTTTTCTGAAAGTCATTAAAATCTGTTTCCAGATTCTCATCAATGTGACATCACTGAGGGAACCCCTGCTGTTTCTTTTCCAGGCTTCAATTCTATAACACTAAACCACCAGGGTTTTCATGGGCTATCCTAGAGGTCAAGGGATGGACTGAAAAATAAATCAGAGGGACCATCCACATCCTGGTAAAAGTTTTATCTTCTGGAAAGAACAGAGATTCTAAAAATATCCTGTATTGAATTCCATCTTTGTCTCAAGATCCTCAAAGTCTACCTAGGTGACATCCCTAGAAGGCAACAGAAGTTTGAGTCCAAAGCTTTGACGCCAGGAAGGCTTAACTTGCTTTTGTGAAATCACAAGCTTGAGCTGACACTGGAACTCCAAAAATGAGTCTCCCAGTTCTGTGTGCATAGTAGATGAACGAAGGACAGAGGAGCCACTGAGGCATACCAAAGCCGTCGAGGGTAGCCATGAGATTCATGATGAGGAGTTTAGACTGCAGAGACAAGATATCTGGTTTTGAGTCTCATCTCTGGCTTTTTGCCTCTGGACAACTCATCAAACCTCTCTCTCATTCAGTTTTCTTTTTTTAATTTCATTTTAGATTCAGGAGTACATATGCAGGTTTGTTGTAAACATAAATTACATGTCCTGGAGGTTTCAGGTACAGATTGTTTCATCGCCCAAGTAATAAAGTATAGTACCAAAGGTAGTTTTTCTGTCTTCACCCTCCTCCCACCCTTCACCCTTATATAGGCCCTGGTATCTGTTGTTTGCTCTTTGTGTCCGTATGTCCTCAAGGTTTAACTCCCATTTACAAGTGAGAACATGTGGTATTTGGTTTTCTGTTCCAGCATTATTTCACTTAGGATAATGGCCCATAGCTCCATCACGTTGCTGCAAAGGACATGATCTTGTTCTTTTTTATGGCTGCATAGTATTCTATGGTATACAGGTACCACTTTTTTTGTCCAGTCTACCACTGATGGGTGTTTAGGTTGATTCTGTCTTTGCTATTGTGAATAGTACTGTGATGAGCATATGTGTGCATGTGTCTTTATGGTAAAATGATTTATATTCCTTTGGGTATATACCAAATACTGGGATTGATAGGTCAAATGGTAATTGTGCTTTGAGTTCTTTGAGAAACTCTCAAACTGCTTTCCTTGATGGTTGAACTAATTTACATTCTCGCCAGCAGTATATAAGCATTTTCTTTTCTCTACAACCTTGCCAATATCTGTTTTGTTTTGTTTTTCACTTTTTAATAATAGCCATTCTGACTGGTGTGAGATAGTATCTCATTGTGGTTTTGATTTGCATTTCTCTAATGATGAGTGATGTTGAGAATTTCTTCAAGTTTGTTGGCCACATGTGTGTCTTTCAAGAAGTGTTCATGTCCTTTGCCCTCTTTTTAATGGAGTTGTTTTTTGTTTGTAAATGTGTTTAAGTTTCCTATAGATTCTGGATATTAGACTTTAGTCAGATGCATAGTTTGCAAATATTTTCTCTCATTCTGTAGGTTGTCTGTTTACTGATGATAGTTTGTTTTGTTTGGTTTGTTTTGTTTGTTTTTGTTTTTTGCTGTGCAGAAGCTCTTTAGTTAGGTCCCACTGGTCAATTTTTGTTTTTGTTGCAATTGCTTTTGGAGCTCTTGTCATGAAATCTTTTCCAGGTCCTATGTCTAGAATAGTGTTGCTTACGCTGTCTTCCAGGGTTTTATAATTCTAGGTTTTACATTTTAGTTTTTAATTCATCTTGACTTTATTTTTGTATATGGTATAAAGAAGGGGTCCAGTTTCAATTTTCTGCATAATCCATCTCAGTTTTCTTACCCATAAAATGAAGATAATAATAGTAACTCCCTCAGAGGGTTGTACTGAAAATAGGGTTAACAGATTTAAATCACTTAGCACAGTGCCTGGCCAATCATGAGCACTCAAAAAACACCAGTAGTTATTATGAATAATCCACTCCACAATATGCACTGTGGTCTTTTTACTCACTCTTTCTACTACTCTCTCTCCCTCTTCTTCATTTCCTTGGTACCTTCTTCCTTCTTATCATCTGCCTATGCCCCACCATTCCCATGGGCATGATCAATGTTACTTTTGGCAATTTGAGGGACAGTCAAAAGGACTCTTCTGCCATAGCATAAAAGTTCCTCTAAAATATAATTAGACATTCAATCCTCCGAATAAATAATCGTTCTTTTTAATGTAAAAGTCATGGCTTTTGATAATATTTAACAGCTATTAAGTTATTAGCCTTACTCCTAATCACTCTGGCACATCCTCATATAATTCTGTCTGAAATTATCTTGTTTATTGTTAGTTTAGTACAGTCCTTCTCCCCAAGCTCTGCAAAAACAGGAGCTTTTCTATCTTGTTCACCATTATATCTCCAATCTCTGCAACAGAATCTAGCACATAGCAGATGCTCAATAAATATTTGTCAAATGTTGAATAGCTGAACTATTTACTCTCCTCCAAAATTTGCCACCCTGTTCACCCTCTGGTTCTCTCAACATGCTGCTTCCTCTGCATGGATTGCAAAATTCATTCCAGATATTCAGTGATTGCCTATTATGCATTTCTCTGCCCCACTCCTGCCAGTTCTCCAGGGCTTAGCATGAACATTTTGTCTTCCACGGGGCCTTCTCTGATGTATCCAGCCTGGATCAGTGCTCTTCCTGTCAGCTGCCACAGTGCCCTTACCTGTCCCACTCCCAGCTTTGCATTCCTGAAATCTTCATACACCAGCAAAGCCCTGAATATAATAGATTGTCTACTATAAAATTTGTACTGGAGTAGATAATAACAAAACTGAGTTCTAAAGGGGCTGGTGTATATGTACAGAGGGTGAAGGAGGAGTCTGCTGAGCACAGTCACTACCGTGACCACCCTACCTCCACCCACCATGATCTGTCCCACTGCACAATTCTAAATGGCTTCATGTCAGGCCTTGAGGATAACACGGGAAGAGTCAAAATCATGAACACCAAAGGTGTGGCAGTATCACTGTCAGGTTTCCTATGGTGAAAACTCTTTGGAGAGAGAAACTGTCTTCCTCACTGTTTCCTTACACTTGACTCAATGTTGAAAAGTGTCAGAGCCTCTACTCTGTACATGAATAAATCAATGTGCTAATTTCTATCAGTTTAACTATTTTTGACCATAAAATTCTGTTTTGTTTTTGGCTTTTTAATCAAACTTTTGAATCATTTTGATGACATGTTTGTCCCATCTCAATAACACAATGTTTAAAAATAAATGAAGATTTCTTTCTACTTATTCCTTCTCCAAGATGAAATGATGCATTTAAAACAGATAATCCATAAACTACATGGGCTCAGAATGGAATTACAGACACTTCATGAGGCTCAACTCTGAACCAAAATCAAGACACAGGTGTTGCCAAGTCACTACCCACACACTTGGGTCAGGCCATTGTCCTACATTTAACATTGATTGCACCTTCTGAACATACTTGCTGAGGGTTAAAAAGTTCTGAATGTGTGACAGAGCAACTGGCAAGCACAGGCCAATATCAACATATTTAACCAAGGCAAGTATGGAAAATATCTGGATACTGGTTCTGAACTAGCTCGCTGGCCCCAACCCCAACAATAATCCAATAGCTTTGAGCCTTATTTCTCAAGTTAAGTCAGGCCCAGAGGACATTTTGAGAACCTCCATTTGTGGGAATATGCCCTCAGATACCCATGGGAATGGGTAATAAAATGGGGTAAGACAAACATACCCAGTTTTATTTCTAGACTATATCGTCAAAACAGAAATAGTCTAAAATTGACAAATTTTCTCAACTGTACCATAGCAATGATTTATACATCCTGTAAACCTAATATTGCCTCCAAATGCATGAAAGAAGAGACTATACCATTTCAAAACATTTAATTTTTGATGTCAAATTAAGTTACTCATTGTATCAGTTCCAGACAGGGACCTCATCCTGATATATATCTGTATAACACATTCTCCTTTAAAATACTCCATTGCTCAAAAAGAAAATACACTAGAATCATTTTGTGACAAATTTAGACATGTTGGGCAACAGAATATGTAGACAGCTGCTTGGTATGCAATTAAAATACCATTGGTGGGAACAAATGGCTCTGGCAATAGTAAAGGGCAATACACTTTTCCCTTCAGGAAAACAATTGCAGTTGACAGCCTCACTGAGCAAAATGAGATAGAGGTCTTTGCATGGCTCCTGATAAGAAGCTCACCTGACCCTTATTCTGCACTTGGGGAATCAGAAACACTTCTGAAAAGGAATCAGAGAGAGCTGCACACCCTTTATACTCTGAGTTAACAGACAATGCACAGCCGAGTCTCAACTCTGCACACTGTGTTGGTGTAGCCCTCTGAGAAAGAGTTGCAAGAGCTGACCTCAGATGTGAAATCACAAGCACTCCTCTCAGGGTCCTAAAGGGAACACATTTTAGCAAAAATGAGCTAGAAGCCATTGAGTGCATGTGACACCTCCAAGAAGACCTATGGTGTAGTTTCTAGGGATGCACCTGCCTTCTTCATTGTACTTTGAAAATTCCAAAATATCAGTTAAGCTTCCCATTTAAAAAATTTTAAAATGGGTCAGTTTATTTCATGATTTAACTAGGGTGAAAAAAAGTCTTATCTCTTAGTACTCCCCTTTTTTAATAGAAAATGTCAAACACAAGCAAAAATAGAGAGACTATTACAATGGACCTTCCATTTACTACCTAGCTTCAACAATTATCAAATAATGCCCTATCACATTTCATCTCTAACTTTGCACATGCCCTCTGCCAATACTGCTTTCCTTAAGGCAAATCGCGGACACCATATAAATCTCAACTGTAAATGTATTAATCTGTAAATATTTCCATCTGCATCTTTGAAGGATAAGGGCCCTCTTTTTAATATGGCCATTAACATATGTAAAAACTGAAAAATAATTCTGTAACACCAACAAATACCCAGTCAGTAATTGAACTTCTCTGATTGTCTCCTAATATTTTTTATTGTTTGTTCAAATCAAGATCCACGTATTGCAACTGACATATCTCATATCTCAGTCTATAGAGTTCTTTCTTCCCCTGTCTCTGCCCACCCCTCCACACACAATTTGTCATTGAAGAAATCAGGCTTTTTTCCTGAATCATTGTTCACATACTAGATTTTGCTGGCTGTATCCTCATGGTGTCATTTAAGATGTCCCCCCTCCCCTGTTTTTTCCTGAAAACTATTTGTTAGGTCTAATGGGTTGATTACATTCAGGTCTGACTTTCTGACAAGATACTTCATGAGTGGTTAAACATGGGGATCAGGGGGGCATTTCATATCTGGTTGTCTCTCTTTTTGTGATGTTAGTAGCCATTACAGATCAGCCTGGATAGTTTCATTAATGGCTGCAAAATGATGCTATTCTCCAACTATCTTTGCTTCGTCCGTTATGAATACTTATTTAAGGAGAAATGCTTCATCATCAGTTATTTTATTATCCTGAGATATGGCTTGTAAAGAAAAGAAGATAAAATTCTCAATTATTTCCCTTTATCACTTTTCAGAATAATGAGTTAGTTCCCTAGCATCCTCAAAAGGATTTTTTGTTTTTATTTCTAAGTATCATTATAAACTTGTGAATTTTAAAGCATTTTGTATAATTTGATTTATTTCAGTTATTGGTTTACTGTTTATTGGTGCTCAAATTGTCCCATTTTTAACCAATGACAATCTCTTTGAGTTGGCTCTTGAGTTCTTTTCTCAGGATCCCATATTCTTTCATTAAACCCTTGCTTTATGCTATAATATGTTTCAGGTACATCTTGTACATTTTCTATCACAGACCTGGAGTTAGATAGTTCTTTAAAGAACCATAGTTCTCTTCACTGGGAAATGGTATTTAGAACCTACAATGTGGTGTCTAGGGTGCTCCATGCTACTGGATTGGTCACTTTTAGAACTTCTCAATAGACAAAGCTAGAAAAATGTTTTTTGAGATAAAGTCTTGCTGTATCACCCAAGCTGGGGTGCAGTGGCATGAATGAGGCTCACTGCAGCCTCCATCTTCTGGCCTCAAGAAATCCTTCTGCCTCAGCCTCCCAAGTAGCTAGAACTACCAACACATACCATCACAATCCACTATTTTTTTTTTTTGTACAGATGGGGTTTCTCCAATTTGTCCAAACTGGCCTTGAACCCCTGGGCTAAAGCACTCCTCCTGCCTCAGCTTCCCAAAGTGTTGGGATTACAGTCATGAGCCACTGTGCCCAGCCCCTAGAAAATGTTTTTAAAAGAAAATATACCAATAAATTTTTACTGATATTTTCTTTTTCCCTTTTTTTTTTCTTTTTTTTTTGAGATAGGGTCTCACTGTCACCCAAGCTGGAATGCTGTGGTGCTATCACGGCTCACTGCAGCCTCAACATCTCAGGCTCAAGTGATCCTCCTGCCTCATTCTCCAGAGCACCACCACGCTATTTGGCTAATTTTTTTTTCATAAAGATAGGGTACCACAATATTTCCCAGACTGAATACCGATACTTTCTATTTAAATGTACAATAATAGGGTTTTACTTAACTTCTTTGATTTTATATTTGTATTTCTTTTCTCTTATGCTAAAAAATACTGGTTAACCTTGTAGTATAGTGTGAGGTCAGATAGCGTGATGTCTCTAGCTCAAGTCATTTTGCTTAGAATTGTCTCGGCTATGCGGGTTCTTTTTTTGGTTCCATGTGATAATTAAAGCGGTATTTTTCCAATTCTGTGAAGAAAGTCAATGGTAGCTTTATGGGGATAGCACTGAATCTGTAAATTACCTTGGGCAGTATGGCCATTTCCACAATATTGATTCTTCCTATTCATGAGCATGGAATGTTTTTCCATTTGTTTGTGTCCTCTCTTATTTCCTTGAGCAGTGGTTTGTAGTTCTTGAAGAGGTCCTTTACATCCTTTGTAAGTTATATTACTAGATATTTTATTCTCTTTTTTTTTTTTTTTGAAAGAAAGGAAAAGAGAGGAAAGAAAGTGAGAGTGAAAGAAAGAAAAAAAAAGAATGTACGAGAGAAAGAAAGAGGAAGAAAAAGAGGGAGAGAGAACAGGATTCTTGTTCTACTGCCCAGG
>CAUYLG010059634.1:0-19881 GCA_963573385.1 Cacajao melanocephalus | reverse complement strand
AAGCATGGCTTAGGTGTGGAGAAGGATTTCAGGACACTTCTGGGACTCTGGTAAAGTATCTGTAGAATTGTTTTCCCTGAATGCCAAAGAGGAAATCCTATCTGAGTGTTCAAAACATTGTAATTACATTTCATTGAAATCCCTTTCTTATTCTTTCAGGTCACTGTAATCAGTGCACTCCTTTTACTTCCCTTTCATTCCTTGAATAATCGTGGCGAGTTAATATTCACTTTTTTTTTTTTGGGAACAGAGTCTCACTTTGTTGCCCAGACTGGAGTACAGTGGCATAATCATAGCTCACTCCGACCTCGAACTCCTGGGCTCAGTGTATCTTGCCTTAGCCTCTTGAATAGCTGAGACTCCAGTTTTATGCCACCATGCCTAGCTAATTTTTTTTTTTTAATGTGGAGTCTCACTTTGTCACCCAGGCTACAGTGCAGTGGCACTGTCTTGGCTCACTGCAACTTCCGCCTCCCTAGTTCAAGCAATTCTCCTGCCAGCAGCTTTATTCACAATGGTCAAAAACCAATAACAATTTGGATGTCCTTCTATGGGTGAATGGTTTCACAAACTGGTACATTCATATCATAAAATACTATTAGCAAGTAAAAATATCAAACATTCATACAGGCAAAAACTTAAATGACTTTTTGGAAAATCATGCTGGGTGAAAAAAGTCCAAAAATTTAGTAATATATCATTTCATTTATATAACATTCTTGGAATGACAAAATTATAGAAATGAAAAGATTTTTGATTGCCAAAGGTTAAGTAAGAGAGGGCTGGGAGGAAGGAGATGTGATTTTAAAAGAATAACATGAGGGATCTATGTGGCTTTTGGGAATATTTAGTACCTTGACTGTAGTTGCGGATACACTAATTGCACATGTGATAAAATTTCATAGAATTAAATACACGCACACACAAATGAGTACATCTGAAGAAATCTTTAAAAATTTTACCAATGCCAATATTGTACCTTGATATTGCGCTGTAGTATTATTGCATATGTGTGCATAGCCAGCTATATAAATATACACATACCATAACTTATTTGCAAACTATATTCATTTTTATGTAAATATATTATAAAATAAAGATAATACCATTGAGGAAATTGAGTAAACCATATGTGAGACATCTATATTATTTCCTACAATTGCATGTAAAGGGAAAATTGTCTCGAAATAACAATGTCTACAACAGCAAATTTAAAACGAGGTCACAAATAACACTCTCAGGAATTATAAGAGGATGGTGTTATGAACTAAATTGTGTTCCCCCAAAATTCATACATTGAAGCCTACACTCCAAACTGACTGCATTTGCCGATAGAGTCTTCAAAGAGGAGTTAAGGTTAAATGAGGTCCTAAGGGTGGTGTTCCTAGAAGAGGAAGAAGGAACCCCAAGAGAAAACAAACACAGAGAAACAGCCATGTGAGGACATAGCGAGAAGGCCCGTCTGAAAACCAAAGAGGGAGGTCTCAGGAGAAACCAAACCTGCAGACACCTTGTTTTCTAGCCTCTAGAACTGTGAGAAATAAATTTCTATTGTTTAAGCCACCCAGTTTGTGGTATTTTCTTATGGCAACCTGATATGGTTTGGCTGTGTCCCCACCCACATCTCATCTTGAATTGTAGTTCCCATAATTCCCACAGGTTGTGGGAGGGACCTGGTGGGAGATAACTGAATTGAACAGGATGGGTTTCCCCCATACTGTTACCATGGTAGTGAGTAAGTCTCATGAAATTTGATGGTTATATAAGGGGAAACCTCTTTCACTTGGTTCTCTGATTCTCTCTTGCCACTGCCATGTAAGAAGTGCTTTTTGCCTTCCACCATGATTGTGAAGTCTCCCCAGCCATGTGGAACTGTGAGTCCATTAAACCTCTTTCTTTTGTAAATTGCCCAGTGTCAGGTATTTTCTTTATCAGCAGCATGAAAACAGACTTAATACACAGCCCTAGAAGGCTAACACAGATACAAATGACATTAAAAAGAAAATAGGAGAATATTATGAATAAATTAGTTAAATCTATGTGAAAAAGTTTTATATAATAGATTCTAAAATATGTTTTAAAATTAGATCAAGAAAAAAATTAAGAAATAATCACAGCTACTTTAAAAAGTGAGTTAATTGGTAAGAAATCTTCCCCAAAATAAGACAGCAAGCTAGGCTGCATTGTGAAAAATTTCAATTAAATGTATAAGTAACATATGATTCAATCATGGCAGAATTTTTTCGATTAAAAAAGAAAAAGATCCCCAATTCTAAGAAACTAGCAAAAACTTCATATCAAAATCAGATTCACAAAGAATAAATTATTTCCAGAAAATGTTACTTATTAATATAAATACAAATGTACTAAACAAAATATAGGCAGAAATCCTATATTTATATATAGGACATATCAGGTATATAAGGAATATCTGAATCCAACAGGTATTAGTTATACATTAATAATTATCAGTTCAATCTATCTATCTTAAAAATGTGGATTGATGCAGAATGTAGATTAGTGGCTCCCTACTGCTGGGGAGTGTGGCTAGCTGGAAATAGGCATTGACTACTAATAGGGTCAGTGTTCTTTGTGGGGGTGATAAAAATGTTCTGACATGGGTGATCATTTAATGATTTTATAAACATACTAAAAACCACTGAATTATATACTTTCTGTAAATTCTATGTTATATAAATTATAGCTCAATAATGTTGTTATACATGAAAACTTCAAGAACAAATGCAACTAATCTATATGATAGAAATTAAAAAAAAAAAAAAAACCACATTGCCAGACTTGGGGAGGGGATTGGGAAGGGGTACAGTTAAGTTTCCATGGCATGGTGGTCTGTTTTCTATTTTGGGAGGTGGTTACATGGTTGTGTACAATCATCTAAACTTCAGTGAATAGGGGTGCATTTAATTGAGTGGTAATCTTCCCTTAATTTAGACAACCAACCAAACAAAAAACAGGCTGGGTGCAGTGGCTCACACCCATAATCCCAGCACTTTATGGGGACTGAGGTGGGTGGGTCACGTCAGATCAGGAGTTTGAGAGCATCCTGGGCAACTTAGTGAAACCTCATCTTAACTAAAACTAAAAAAATTAGCCAGGCATGGTGGTGTGCACCTGTAACCCCAGCTTCTTGGGAGGTTAAGCCAGGAGAATTGCATGAACCCAGGAGGCAGAGGCTGCAGTGAACTGAGATTGCACCACTGCACTATAGCCTGGGCCAACACAGCGAGACTCCATCTCAAAAAAAAGAAAAAACAGTTTTCTACCCAAGGATATGCTAAAAACACATGCCAGACACTACTGTGCTATTAACTTTCATGTGATGACTTGTCCTAACAATGATCCTATGAAGTTAGTACATTTTTATTGATAAACATACTGGGAACAGAGAGATTGTGTAACATTCTCAAGAGCTGTTAATAGGAAGAGCTAGAATTTAAAGACAAGCAGTGTGGCTCCAGCATCCACCTGCACTTTTCAAGTGATGATACTACCCTGCTATCTGTGTGTACCCGGGCAAAAGTCAACAGCGTGCAGTAGAAGATGATTCTTGGTGGATTTTTTATTTTCCTCATCACATTTCAGATAGTGCTCATTCCTTAATAGACATTCTGAGAAGTCGTGCCTAATCTCACTGTTTCATTTACTAGGGAGAAATGTCTTCTTCAGGGTTTTTGACTATTTGAGCACAGATTCAAGCATGATGCATGTGCTGTACATGGTTGATTCAGATCCGTTTTAACAGAATTGCTCTCTTGCTGAGGGTGGAATATGGTACAATCTGCACAACACAGAGACACCTGGATTCTAGGCCTATTTTGACTTACTGGAAAGTACAGTCTTGAGAAGTCAGTTAATCTCTGATTCACAGTTTTTTTCTTTCAGCTTTAAAAATCCATTTAAGAGCAAAAAAAATAAGGGAAAAATATAAGTTAAAAAAATAACAAAACCAGAACTATGCTCAGTATCATTGACACACTGAAGTAATCAGTGTCCCATCTTAGTGAATAGTAATATCTCTTTACTCCACTGTGAGCTTTTGTGGTGGATTCACCTAACCAACCACCTAGAAATCATGGCTTTTTTTAAAGTTTTTTTTAATACGTCACTGTAAACTGTGAACCGTATGGTCACTAGTTACCAACTCATCTGAGTCCAGTGACAAAAAAAAACCTCTTCATACAAATAACATGCAGCAGGTTTATTACTTACAGATAGGCAGTGAGAGACAATGGAATCCTAGAATCCATGGCAAGCTGGTCCCCTACCTCAAGAAAGCTGCCCAAAGTGATGGAGTCTTGACTGCACACACCAGCCACATTGGCCTCACGGCTGAGGAACCCCAAAAGGCAATTGCCCTGGTTTTGATACCCCAGGATGAAATGGCCTGCTTGGCTAAAGCATTGAAAGATATCATTTTTCTAGGGGGTGACTGTAGTAGAACCCAGGTGTTCTGGCCAGCTCCCTCTTATCTCAAGACATTGCATTTCCAGCATATTATAAAGTTATTCATGAGAACAACAAAGGAGATAGAAGGGAGAGCTACATCAGTCCAGAGCCAGCTGGAAAACCAACCTGCACAAATCATTAATGAAGATAGCACCTTATTTGTCATGTCCACAAGGGCATATTATGTGCTAGATTCCTTAGAGTGAGTAATAAAAACACTACATTCTGTTCTTAGGAAGTATTTTATCTAAGTTTTACATGCCATAAAAAAGATAATACAAAATATTATATTTTACATTCTGGAAATCATCCTTCCTAAAAAATAAACACTTAGTGCTATGCTGCTCAGTCTTTGTTCCATAATGAGACTGCACATAAACAGTACAGGGAAGCTCATATTAAATCTATTAAAAGTCTATTTTATCTTATTGCTACTGAATAAATTAATGACTGGTTGCACAGACATTTGCAAGAGTAAATTATTGAATTTTTATTACTCCTGATGAGGTCACTAGTAAGAGCTATATGGGTCTTTCTTTGGCTCTTACTGACTTACAGATTAGTATTTGCCTGAGATATGAACATAAACATAATGCTCAATACATCTGCAGGGGAAGCAAACCTGTGCTTACTAATTCATTTGAAGATAGCATCAAAACAGTTGCTGCAACATTTCAGATGCTCCGAGAACTGGCAATAGAACACACCTTTTACATACACATTGAAAGTTAGACTAAGTTTCAATTCATTTAGAAATGAGCACAGAATCTTCAAAGAATGGAAGTGGTCACAGGACTAGGAGCACATAACCCAATACAGCTTTTCAGAGCTCTGAAAGTTGCTAATAGGAGCTTCCAATATACTAGCGACTTTGCCCATCAAGTATGGTCATGCTAAGTCTGAGAAGTTTAGTTTTAAGTTGAGCCACCATTTCTTTTTTTTTCTTTTCCTTGTGCAGTAGAAACTAATTTACATTTTATTGATTTATAGCATAAACACAATAAAGTGCAAAAATTATAAGTGCACAGCTTAATTAAATTTCCAAATTAAATGCATCTGTCACCCAGTTTTAGAAACAGAATAAAACAGTATCCCACAAGCCCAAACTATGTACCTTTGTAGTGCTGAACGCTTCCCCCTGCAAGGGTAACCACTGTTGACCTCTGTCTTCATAAATTAATTTTACTCATTTTATTTTGTAACTGTATATAAATGGAA
Source organism: Cacajao melanocephalus (assembly GCA_963573385.1). Classification (NCBI taxonomy): domain Eukaryota; kingdom Metazoa; phylum Chordata; class Mammalia; order Primates; family Pitheciidae; genus Cacajao; species Cacajao melanocephalus. Next base: position 14,196 of record CAUYLG010059634.1, on the reverse strand, counting down.
TCATATATTAATAGTATGTGTTCTCATTTTTTATCATTTTTTATTTAACATGTTTAGAAGATTCACCAACAACATACCACATACTTATAGTATGTTCATTTTTATTGCGGTTTAGTGTTACAGTATAAATACCTTAATTTATCTATTTTAAGTTGCATGTTAAGTCCCAGACTATTAGAACAGTACAGAGCCACAGTGTATGACTATGTCCAGCTTAAGCAAATGCTGTCAAATAGTCATTCAAAGTATCATAACAGTCCTAACAGCAATGTTTGAATGCTCCATTTACTTAATGTATTCTTCAAACTTAGTATTTCCTATCCTTTTAAATTTTAACTTTCTGGTGGGTATGTAGTAGTATTAAATGTGGTGTTAGTTGCAAAATCTGATGACTAAGGACACTGAGTGCTTTTTAAAAATATTCATTGGCTATTGAGATGTGTGTATTGTGAAGTGTCCCTCCCTCTTCTTCCTGCACTGTTTTCTCTTTTTCCATTTGTAAGACCTCTTTATATAGTATGGATATTAGTTATTTGACTGACATATTTATTGCAAATATATCCTTCCACTTTTTTGGTTTATCATATGTATTAGAGTTCTCCAGAGAAACAGAATCAATGGGATATATATATATACATATGGAAAGCAATTTATTATAGGAATTGGCTCTCATGATTATGGAAGCCGAGAAGTCCCAAAATCTGTCATTTTCAAGCTGAAGACCCAGGAAAGCTGGTGCCATAGTTCACAAAGCCTTGAAAACCGGGAAATTCAAAGATGCAAGTCCTGGTTCAAGTCCAAAGGCCCTAGAGTTAGGAGCACCAATGTCACAAGGCAGGAGAAAATGGAGGTCCTCACTCGAGAACTGAGAGCAAACTTGTGCTTCTTCTGTTTTTTTTTCTGTATTCAGACCATTAATACATTAGCCCTTGTTTCTGTAGCATTCTGATGCATTTGCTATATGATTTTGAAATTAATCCAACTTTCCTGCTAGTTCGAGAGGACATACTGGCTCACTGCTAAAAATACTGTTACTCAAAACAATATAAACTCACTCAAAATAGTATTTTCTCTTTTGTCCTTCCTATAATTAAAGCACACATTACTATTAATATTAAGGAAATAGCCACCCACATGTCTATGCTTTTAACAGGAATTATTTATAGCAAACCAGCCTCAGCAAATCCACATAAATATGTGGAGAAAAGAAGCTATGCCCAAGTTTCTCTTAGCACTGTGACTGCCACACTGGGTCCATGGGATCTGTTTTCTTACTGATGTCAGTGGCTTCATAAATATATTGAATGTAACTAAATAAAATTTAATACTTACAGCTAAATTCCTGCATGTAATCAAATGTAGGAAATAAGAAGAAATAAAAGGTTCCTCTTCAAAGCTTTCCTCTTAGTTCATTACAAATAAATAACAATTTCTTCAAAGGTTAATTTACTTTAAAGCTTTTGCTAATAGCTGTTAGTCATAATAAAGAAATAAGTGCATCCCTTGCTCTTAATTCTTACACCTTAACCTAGATGTTTGCTCTGACATGCCTGGACAAGCCAGCGAAGTCTTGGGTCATAGTCTATTCCCCTTCCTTATTTGGAAGTGTTATCACTTCTCTAAGCATTCAAGTTACTTCCTCTTTTCCTTTGTTCTCCTCTGCCTTTACTTCTTTAGAAAATGTCCAAGTTTTTAGCCAATTGGATCAAGTATAGAATGTGAGGTCCCGTTCTGGCCAGTGGAAATTGGACATAGCAGTAGGGCAATTGCATCAGGTTATGAAGGTTATAAAGGTCCCTGTCTCGCTTGTTCAGGTGTGCTCTCTTGGCAAGACTGCTGGTGGGTTTCACCCTTCTTGCAGGAAGTAAAACTAGACTTGCTGAGTGATCCATTGTCTCTGTGTGGATTTTTCCTGACGTTATAAACCCGTTTCCACAGAGTTGAAGAATCACAACTTTACATGACTCAAAACAGTGAATAGAGAAGATTTGATTTTAAGCCTCATACTATTGAACTCTTGTGTGTTGCTGTTGATGAATTATTAATCTGTTAAAGGATTGCTGTAGAAAATGCTGACTGTCTTGAAAAGTAAAATGAGGAAGGTGATTGTCCAGTATATTCTCTCCTTATTAAGCCACAGAGAATGTGAGTTTATTTCCTACTGTGATTTTAAAAGGCAAATTGGAGTGTTCCTTGGGGAGGTGACCAGCTACATAGATGGGTTTAATTTCTTTATATGGGAAATAGCAAAAGAAGTTAGGGATATTTAGAATGAGTATACAATTTAAGCAAAATTAACACTGTAAAGAGCTGCCAGGAATGTATGATTAAACATGTTTTGTATTGCTCATGAAGATAAGACTAGGAAAAAGGGTAAAAAAAGACATAGAAAGGACATTTATATTACCATAGATTTGTTTAAATAATTAGAACATGGAATAGCTAAGCACAGATGGAGAATATATCAATAATAGTCTAGACTGTAGGGGGAATACACATATTGCATGAGGAAATAGATGTTTAAAATACAATTCTATTCATAATTATCCTTGGGAAAGAATAAAGAAAAGTAAATATCCTTGTGGAGGGAAAAGTTATCTTAAACTGATGAAATAAAATACAAAATAGGCTAATATCTAAACCTTAAAATTAAAGAAAACAATTAAAGAATTTTTAAAGTCCTATTGTAGGGACAGTACTAGGGACAGGCATCGTTAACAGACTGATATATTTATAAATTAGGTGAAGCAAATTATGTTTTTATAAATTTAGATGTTCACAGTTAAATAATTCATCTGCCGAAAGAGTTGAGAATAAGTCCAAGCTAATGGAAATTTAGGTCTGTTGAATAGTGCCATATATAATAATATAAATGTTTTGGAAAATTTAAGACTTTTTAAATAAAATGCATCACTCCTGATGCAAGTACAATTTGATGTAGATTTTCTCAAAAGCTGTGGTAACATAAATCAAAAGGCTCTAAAATATTCATAACTTTTGCCCCAGTAGTTTCACTCCTAGAAATATATTCATTGTTGAAAAAGTATGTAAAATTACATTTGTTTCAGCTCTGCTTAGAGAGTGAAATATTGGATAAATATTAATTTCCAACAGCAAGGAATTGGTTCAAAAATGTGATATTCAATAGCACGTTGTGAAGTAAAAATGAGATGTGAATAATTATTTGCTGACGTTGCATATGTATGTATAGACTGAGAATACAGGAGACAAGCACAGAAAGGTGCTCTCCATTACTACTGAGTAAGGAAACATTACGGTCTCACCAAGGTACCACAGTGTAGCAGCATCATGTTGCGAGTGTTACCCAGAGTTCTTTGTCTCACAACCAGGAGAATTAAGGAGCATGGACACAAAAGGATGAGTTTGGAGCAAAAGTTTAATAAGCAAAAGAAGGAAGCTCCCTGTAGCATAGAGGGGGCCTGAATGGGTTGCCATTTATACAATTGAATGCAAAGGGTTTTATAAGAAACCAATGAGGGCTGGGTGTCTCATCTGCATAAGGTGTGAATTTCTGGTAGCTCCTCCCCATCCTCCTGGTGCTTATGAGGACCCTTAGCTTGAGTTACTCAATATTGCTTTGTTCTCTTTACTCTGCATGTGCTAGGGGATGGAACTTTCCATTGCAGCCATGTCTGCCCAAGTCACCTGGCACGAGCCACCTGCAGCTTAGCCTTTCTTATCTTTGCAGCTGTGGGCATGTCTTAGGCAAGCCCCTCTGTGCAAGTTCCCTTAGCTGTGCTTGCAGCTTGATTTTTCAGGCTGTTCTTTTGTTTGAAAGAATTCAGCCAAGGACCCACCCTAACTGCCTGACCAGTTTCTTCCTTTCTTCTCTCTCAGAAACACAAGTAAAAACCATAAGGATATGCAATTTTATCCCCAGTAGAAGAAACAACTTGAATAGGATGAACATTATTGGCTAGAAATGAGCATTCTCACACAATTCTTTTCTGCTTTTGTGAGTCAAGCCGGGGTCATTCTTTAAGTAACCATTAAACACATTTGCAAGGAACACTGACAGTGTCTTCATGGTCCTCCTCAACACCAAGTAGGAACTCGCTTTTGGTGCCCTACACTTCAGCAGCTCCTCTGATTAACTTGTTATTTTGTTATTCTGGGATGGCTATCCTTATTATCCTCTACATAAGAAATAAGTTAATATCAGCTTGAAATTGTTCAAAACCGTCTCAAATCAATAGCATTTCTGCCGTTGGGTAAGAGGTGAGGTGCAAAGTATTGAAGGATGTTTTTATATGAAGATAGAAAAAATGTTTTAAAATGAATCATAATAATCCCCCACAGACTAAAGTTGCTTTCCTTTTTTCTAGAAATAAATATTATGTTTATTCACATCAGAATATGTGTGCTTTTATTAGAACCTGAGATTACTAAAATTGCCATTAAATTAGGCCATCCAATTTAACTTTCATATGGATTATGATTTAGCTTTCTACCCTGTTGTTTTAATAATAAAATGCCTCTTCAAACATGAACATAAGTTTATTATTATTTTCACCACATTCAGTGTACAGACTTTGTGTTCTCTCTAATAGTAGTTGATTCAAAGCAACTGGAGAACAAACGTCATTTTCGGAATCTTGCTGACAAATGTAATGACACTGGCATGTAAATAACAATTTTCTTCTGAAAAGGGGGCAGATAAGCCAAAATTGTAATGTTTAAAGTGAACACTTTCATCCAGAATATGGGTTGTGTTAATGGAAAAACCAAACTCTCTAAAGTATTTAAAGAGATTTATTTTAAGCCAATATGAATGACCAAGGTCCATGGAACAGTCTCAGGAGGTCCTGAAAACATGTGCCCCAGGTGGTTGGGTTATAGTTGGTTTTATACATTTTAGGAAAACGGGAATTGCAGGTAGAATCATAAATCAGTACATGGGAGGTGTACATTGGTTCAGCCTAAAGAGGTGAGATACCTTCAAGTGGGGGCTTACAGGTCATAGGTGAATTCAAAGATTTTCTGATTGGCAATTGGTTGAAAAAGTTAAGCTTTGTCTAAAGACCTGAAGTCAGTAGAAATAAATGCTTGAGCTAGGTTGTGGAGGTCAACCTTTTTGTTTTGTAGCTGAAGCCTCATAGGTATCAGCCCTCAGAAAGAAAAGATGGTGGAAGTCTCTTTTTGAGTCTTAAAAAGGTGTCAGGCATTAAGTTAATCTCTCCTAGATCCTAGAAAGACCTAGAAAGGGAAAGTATGGCTGCATTAATGGAAATTCTCTACAGATGCAAATTTCTCCCACAAAAGACAGCTCTGCAGGGCCATTTCAGTCTGCTGGCCCTGCGGCAGCCATTTCAAAATATGTCAAAAAAGTACATTTGGAGGCAAAATGACTTGATTTTCTTCAGGGTCTGCTATCCGTCATGTGATGCTATACCAGAGTCTGGTTGGAATTTTGTTTCTTACTGCCAAAAAGAATCTATTTGGTCAGTCCCATCATCTCTATGTTAATGTTAATGCTGGTCAGTTGTGCCTAAACCCCAAAAGGCAGGAGCATCCGGAGGTGTGTCCAATCTCCCTTCCTGTCATGCTCAGGAATTCCGTTTTCTCTGGGGTCTCTTTGGCCCACAGGGGGACTATTCAGTCAGTTGAGGGAGCTTAGAATTTTATTTTTGTTTACAGTTGTGTGGAAGGGGAAGGCTATGTGAGAGCAATGCTCAACAGAAATAAAAGAAGGCACAAACATCAGGGGGAATGTAATTCTGAAGTTATTACAGAAAGGGAAATAAATTCTGCTGGAGGAGGAAAGGATTGCAAAAATGACTTGACACTATCCTTTTAAATATTTTAAGACTGGTTCAGATTAACAGATTATAACAAATTACTATCTGATTCTATCCAAAACTATCTGGTGATAATGACCACCCTCAACTGTATGTCGACTTCATTTACAAAGCACTTTAAACTCACTTCAGTTGACTGGACATTGGATCGTTAACTTGCTTTGACAAAAAGGAGCAATGTAAGCCAGCTTGTCCCTCTTAATGAACTAAAAGGCTTTGATAGAACAGTATTGGTTAATGCTTCTAGAGATAGTCTGGTTTTCCCTTGGCTTCTTTATCCTCTGTTGCTAAATAAACAAAAATCGAATTTACTATTTGCAACCAAATCTAACTAAAACTCCAATGTTCTTAAATTATTGGCATTATCCCACGACTAAGGAAAAAAATGCTACATTCAATATGGATTTGTTCCTGTTTGTTGTTTTTTTACAATGCAAAGCAAAAGGAATGAATACTTTCTAAGCATTGCCTTTTAAAAGTGAAGGGGAATGTGTGTGTCAGGGTTAGGCCAGGGAGTGAAATGCATTTATGCTTATGTGCATGCAAAAGCAAAACAAGGGAAGGGAGGTTAAAAGGACCCACGGCAGATGCAGAGAGGAAAACAAAACTCCTCACTTTAAATCTGTGCTTCAGATTAGCTGCTTATGCAGAGAGGCTAATGCTAGGTCTCAAACTCCTCAAAGGAATCCTAAAAGTGCTTGCTTCCTGCGTGTTTAAACACTGAGTTCCTTGTCTCTCTAACCTTAATGGGAAATGCAAGCCCAAGAAGGAGGACATGGACGCACAGCTCACGGATAAGGACTTGAACGTGCAGTTTCAGTGGGGAGAGAGCACTTCTGCAATGCACCAGCCACCCCTAGCTTAGCAGGAAACGTCCATTTACAGGAAGGCAGACTGTGACCAGAGGAAGCTGCCCTAAAATGAAGTTCTTTTCTCAAGCACCTCCATGCCCAACCCTTTCTTTTCAATGTATGTATTCCTGACAAGCACAGCAAGGTGACAATTGCTTTTAATTGCTTTAAATAAATTTGCTTTAAGCATTAGCCATCTGCTAAATCTGGAGCAAGAGGAAGAAACACATTGGAATGTGACAGGTGCCACAACCGTGGATCCCGAAGCCTATAAGGAGAGTCAGAGCTTGGTCAGTGCTGTGCTGGTTGAAAGGAGAATTAATAATTCAGGCCTGCCAGAAGCATGTGGATGGCAGCTTGCCTTGTTGCTGCTGAGCAGGAAATTGACCTGCCTTGCACCCAGGCTGTATTCTTACATAATTCATCTTTGGTGGAAGGACTTTGTGGTGGGCAGAATAATGTCACCCCAACAATGTCCACGACCTGATCTCTGTAATCCCAGAATATGTTATCTTAAATGGCGAAAAAGGGACTTTGCAGATGTGCTTAAGTTAAAAACCTAGAGATAGGAAATTTACCTGGGAGTGTTCAGGTGGTTTTAATGTAATTGCAAGCAATGGTCCTTCAAAGTGGAAAAGGAATAGGAGGAGGATGAGGATGACTCATCCTGAGATTCAACTGTCAGGCCTCCAAGTCCAAGCCTGCCCATTTTAGCCTTGGTGACGCTCATGTACACCTCTGGATGGTCCCTAGGAGCCAGAAGGTCTGAAGTAACCACAAGTAACCAGGTGGCCACAGAAAGAATTGAAGCAACTAGTTCCTGCCTCAACTGATTGCTCTCCCCCTGCAACCTGCAACCATTGTTCTTGCTCAGCCTTGTGAAAATTTCCCCTGTAACTATGTAATTTACCACACCCTCCGCTCTGCTTGTAATGAACACCCCCCACCCTTATGATCATGCCTCTTTGTAATAACCGCTACCCTTGTGACCATGCATCCTGTGATGCCTTTCCCTTCCCCAAGGTAGATTATTGCCTTTAACTGACCATTTGCCCCAACCTATCTAACAAGTCCCCTCTGTTACCCCCTTTGCCTAACTCCATTCTCAGACTTGGCCCGCTTACACCCAAGTGCAAAATAAATGGCCTTGCTGCCCACACAAAGCCTGCCTGATGGTCTCTTTACCTGAGGGACGCTCCTGACATCAACATTTTGTGGCTGAGTTTGAAGATGGGGAAGGCACCGCAGACAAGGAAGGTGGGCAGCCCCTAAAACCTGAAAGCCAAGGAAACGAATTCTTCACTATAACCTCCAGAAGGAAGCCAGTCCTGCAGACACCTTGACCTTAGCCTTGTGTTGGACTTCCAATCTCTAGAACCAAAAGAGAATAAATTTTTGTCATTTTAAGCCATCACGTTTGTGTTGATTTGCTAAGACAGGCCCAGAAAATGAGGATAGGAGATTCCTCTCTTTTTCTTACCCCTCTCAATACAGCAGTGCCTAACACCTATTCCCCACAAACACACTTTTGGTAAAAGTTACACCCAACACCCACCCCTGGAATGAGCATCTTCATAGACGAACTCAGGAAGTTCAGTTTCATCTACCCCAGGAGTGTCAAATCTCTTGGCTTCCCTGTGCCACATTGGAAGAAGAATTGTCTGGGGCCACACATAAAATACACTAACACTAGCAATAGCTGGTGAGAAAAAAAAAAAAACAACTTTTTAGGAAAGTTTACGATTTGTGTTGGGCCACATTCAAAGCCATCCTGAGCTGCATGTGGCCCGCAGGCTGCGGGTTGGAAAAACTTGATCTACCCAGTCACAGTCTTGAGCTAACCTTGGTTGGACAAGCAAATATATCAATTCAACAGACATTTAGAAAGCACCACCAAGCTCTCTAGGAGATGCAGCCGGGATGCCTCTTACGAGCCTGGTGGGTCCTCCAAACATGGAAATAAGGAAAAAGAAAATCTTAAATTCCTTCAAAGGAAGTGCCAGGCCCTTAGCTAGTCTTGAGAAGTAAATAAGCAAGAAGGTAATAATATCGTAAAACAATAACCAAGGAAATTAGAGGCTCAAAATATTTGATTCCCCATGGAAACTAAAGATCAACATCTTGACATATGTCCCTGAGTTGTTTTTCAGAAACCCAACCCCCACGGTTTTCCATGAAGTAGCAAATCCTGCCCGCTGGCAGGTAAACCCCAGATGCAGGGGAAATGAGGTCAGAACTCAGATCACTGTGCTTTGTTCTAAATTCCTTCCTGAGGGATCTGGAGAAAGTCATGCCCACAGGCCAGAACTCAGCATTCCTTTCTGCTGACCCCAGGTTGTTAGACAAAGCTTAACCAATCACAAATCAGAAAATCTTTCAATCTACTTATGACCTGTAGGCCCTGCTTCGGGATGTCCCACCTTTTTGTGACAAACCAACACATACTCTCCATGCATGCCTTTGCCTATAACTTCTGCCTCTCCACCTTTAAAAACCTTTACCTTTAGGCCATCAGAGAGTTTGGTTCTTAAGCATCAGCTCCCTGATTCGCTTTGCATGGTGCCCTGCAATAAATGCTTCACAGTCTCTCCCTGCTATTCTAACCTCAGTGTTTGCTTTTGCTGTGCCAGGCAGGCAGGCCCCAAGTTCAATTTGGTAACATCTACTAGATGTTTATATAAGAAAGAGCTAGACCTGGTCCTCAGGAAGCATAGTCTAGATTATCAATATTTAAAGAAATACTGAACCCTCTAACATTCCCCAGCACGACCTATTTAACTGTGAATTATTTTAGCTATGCCTTCCTAGTCATAAAGGTCAGAAAAAAACCTACATAAAAATGCTTGCTTTGAAAGCATTAGTAGTGCAAAACTCAAAAGAGTAAGGAAAAATAACTAATAATTATCTTAACCTCTAGAGTACCCTTATAGGATGAGACAGTCTTGTTACTATTATAATGTAATATGTGGAATTCGCAGATGTCAGGTAATGCTAAAGATCACACAGCTAGTAACTGATAAATCATAAATCTAGATCTAGTGCTGTCTCTCTCCAGAAAGAATGTCCTCCACTTTGCTAACTGGCTCCAATTCCATTACGATGTTAGTAAAAAGTCATCACTACGTGATGTTTTGCACAGGAAAAATGGAAAGATTTATTGCTATTCACTCTGATCTGTATGCCTCATTGGATTGTGAAGATCAAAGAATATATTGGAAATCCTTCTGTAAATAAAACATTCTTGTTTTTTTCAAACATTAAGGTTATTTTGTTCTAAAAATAGAAATTTTTACAGATATTATTATCCTTAAAATTTTTTATTGACAAATAATAATTACATATATGTATGGGATACAACATGAGACTTTAATATACATACATTATAGAATAATGAAATCAAGCTAATTTACATCCCTTTCCTCACATATTTATCAATATTTATGGTGAGAACATTTGAAATTTACTCTCAGCAATTTTTAGATGGACAATACATTATTATGAACTATAGTCACTGTACTATGCAATAGATATTAATAATTTACTCCTCCTGTCTAACCGAAACTTTACCCTTTGAGCAGCATTTTTTTTTTAAATGGAAACCTTCATAGCTAAAAGTCTCTTTGGCTAGTTAAATCCATTTCTTAAACACACACTCTTATGTACATTCTGCATACAAAGCGCTAATTATACCACAGCTAACAGGCATTAAGCATCTATTACATTGCATGCCATATTATATGTGTTAAAGCTTTATGGACATTATTATATTACATCATTGAAATACAAATCATACATTAAAAAAATTATTCTGAAAGATTAGAAAAGTGAGATTTAAAGTTTAGTAAATTGCTGAAAGTCACAAAGATAGTGTTAAAGGTAAGATTTTAACCCATGCAATCTAAGTTTGTAGCTCCAAAGCCAAATTGCAGCCTAGGCTTACATGTATGTTTCATCTTCGTGTAAGACCTGACATTCAGTTATAAACTTAAGCTCTAGTCCAGAAAAGATAATACATACATAATTATCATTGGTCCCCAAGGACTGAGAAATATATTTTAAGCAAATTATTTAAATTAATTAATCCTGTGGTGAATAAAATAGAAAGCACACGTTCTAGTATGATAATATTGCATGTTCATTACAAAAACTGAAATTAATTATTCCTTCTCTAATTGTACATGAGGTTAATACAAGCACAAACTGGATATGGCAGAATAAAGTCACAACTTTACATCACTTTTCCTAGACTTCATCTAAGATAACCCATAGAATAAAAAACAGAACTGAATCAATCTCCGTTGAAATTAAAAGCATTTTTAAAACAAGGGCCACAAAATATGAGGGAAAACAGATAAGAAACAAAAAACAGTGAAGGCAATTTAAAAGTGTATGGAAACCTTCAGAGACATTATTTATAGTTGTGAGTTTCAGATAAAGTGAATGGGTCACCCCAAAGCATAGAAAATGAGGTTTAAAGTCATTATTCTTTCCTGTAATATATGAATCCAAACTATCTGAGACAGAACTCAATCAATTTTGAAAGTATTTTGCCAAGGTTAAGGACCCTTCCATGACACAGCCTCAGGAGGTCCTGACAACACTTGCCCAGGGTAGTCGGTCCAGCCTGCTTTTATACATTTTAGGGAGACATAATATATCCTCAATACATGTAAGATTGACACTGGTTCCATCTGGAATGGTGGGACAACTCAAAGCAGGGGCTTCCAGGTCCTAGGTAGATTTTAACATATTCTGATTGGCAATTGGCTGAAAGAGTTATTGTCAGCAGAAAGGAATGTCAAGTTAACATAAGTTGTTCTGGAGACCAAGCTTTTGTCATGCAGATGAAGCCTCCAGGCAGCAGGCTTCGAAGAAAATAGATCGTAAATGTTTCCTCTCAGACTTAATGTCTGTGTTAGTGTTAATGTTAATGTTGGAGGGCAATAATGAGGTTTGCTGTCATGGCCTGAACCAATATTTCAGGTTAAATTTTTGAGTGTCCTGACCAAGGAGGGAGTCCATTCAGATGATTGTGGGGCAGAGGGACCTTTGAAATTTGTGTTTGGTTTACAAATAGTAATAACATATGTGAGGCTGGTTAGGAGCACTTCCCGGGTTCTCATTTAACATAAAGCTGCAAAAAGTGACAAGTTAGAAAAATTTTTAAAACACACAGAAAAGCCATATTTTTAAGGAACAACATGTCTGTAAAACGTAGGTAGAGAACAGATACTTTATCCTGCAAATCACCGTGCAATGACAATTTTGAGCGGCACTGGGAGAATATGGCTTAAAGAACTTACACACATATACTACACCTAGTGAATGAAGAATCCTGGTCACCCAGAGCACACAACTCCAGCTCGCTCATGCAAAACTCTTTGGAAAAGAAACTTATTTAGAAATAACTTTATTTAAAATTGATTAAGAATATTAAAAGGAGCAACCATAGACTATTTGAAATGTTCTCTAAGAAGGAGCATTAATGAACACACTGCATGCCAAGGATATGCAACAACAACAAAATTACATAATTACTAAAGAGCAGATGGAAATTTTACCAAACATATTGACAATATGTTTAGAAGAAAGTATAACCTTCATAAAACAGAATCAAAAAGCACAAATAAAAGAACTGAATGTGCTATAAAGATTTAACAAAAGAAATGAAACAAAGTCAACACAAGAGAAAGAAAAATAAAAATAATTACGATAATCAAGACCAGTACTTGCAGCTTAAAAGAGAGTAAAACCATGAAAACAGCAAGAAACATGGAGTTGAGGAATGAAAAAAACAAGCAAAATGAAATTAAAATGAACAAGTTTCTTTCAAGTAGGGGGAAGTGATTATAGGGAAGGAAAAAGAAGTTTTCCTCTACACATTCTGAATTATTAGTTGGAACAGGCCCCTGTAACAAAAGATAAGTTAGCAAGAGAAAAACAAATAGAAGTTTATCAACGTGGATATTGTATGTTCTTTCTTCATGGGAAATACCCAGGAAGTTAATGGTTTGGAAAGAGGTGGCTGTGAGATGGCTTACATGCCATCATCCACTGAAACAAAGACAGAAGGCTGTGGGGATTGCTGCTCATGCAGAAATGCCAGGAAAAGCTTAGTGCTTGCAGAGTTAAGTCAGTGCCTTCTCTCCTGGTGAGTCCTGGTGATTTACAGCCCTTCTTCTATCCCTTATACAGAGAGGGAGCGTACTTACGAACAAAGATTTCCTTCATGGATTTACATTTCCTTGACAAAAGGGTAACTTCTCTATTTTCAGAGTTTCTCCTGTGTCAGCAGTTTCTCAAAATAATCAGCTCAAAATAGTCCTTATGCCAAAGAGATATATTTTGGGGTGGCATATTTTGATCTTCTCCCTGGTGTTAGTACAAATGACAGATTAACTACCTCCAAAAATACTCTCCTTCACAGAAACAATGAGAATACTGCAAAAATTGTCAGAATAAACTCTTCCAGAACTTCAGAAATTAATCAAAGTTTTGCAACAATCCAGATATTTATTTTTTAAAAATGATTGAATAATGGTAAGAACGTCGAGTTATGTGTCATGTTAACTTCCATTCTTATAGACCTTTCTTTAGTTCCACAGTGGCCTTGAAAACAGTCAGTTTGTCATCATGGTGAAAACTAGTAGCCTTGCTGTCACTGGAGATGACAGAACAGGGTTTGAACTCCTGCAAAGCTCAATTACTAAAGACCCCATCATCTCAGCCCAAAATCTCCTTGAATTGATAAGCAATTTCAGCAAAATCTCAGGATACAAAATCAATTTCAGAAATCACAAGCATTCCTATACACCAATAACAGACTAACAGAGAGCCAAATCAAGAACCAACTGCCATTCACAGTTGCTACAAAGAGAATAAAATACCTAAGAATACAACTAACAAAGGATGTAAAGGACCTCTTCAAGGAGAACTACAAACCACTGCTCAAGGAAATAAGAGAGGACACAAACAGATGGAGAAACATTCCATACTCATGGTTAGGAATAATCAATATTGTGAAAATGGCCACACTGCCCAAAGTAATTTATAGATCAAACACTATCCCCATCAAGGTATCAATGACCTCCACAGAACTGGAAAAAAACACCTTAAATTTCATATGGAACCAAAAGAGAGCCCACATAGCCAAGACAATCCTAAGCAAAGAGGACAAAGCTGGAGGCATCACACTACCTGACTTCAAACTATACTACAAGGCTACAGTAATCAAAACAGCATGGTACTAATACCAAAACAGAGATGTAGACCAGTGGAACAGAACAGAGGCCTCAGAGGCAAAGCCACACATTTACAACCATCTGATCTTTGACAAACCTGACAAAAACAAGCAATGGGGAAAGGATTCCCTGTTTAATAAAAGGTGTTGGGAAAACTGGCTAGCCATGTGCAGAAAGCAGAAACTGGACCCCTTCCTGATGCCTTACGTTGAAATTAACTCCAGATGGATTAAAGACTTAAACATAAGACCTAACACCATAAAAACCCTAGAAGAAAACCGAGGC
>CAUYLG010059633.1:0-50688 GCA_963573385.1 Cacajao melanocephalus | reverse complement strand
GTTTTTTTTTTAAAAACTTTTTTTTTTTTTTTTTTTTTTTTTTTTTTTTTTTTAAATTACTAATTTTTTATTTTTTTTTTAATACTTTTTAAAAAAAAAAAAAAAAAAAAAAAAAAAAAAAAAAAAAAAAGTCTCTCTCTCTCTATATATATATATATATGTGTGTGTGTGTATGTATAAGTGAATCTGTTATGTTGTTGTCATTTTGCTCTTCTTAACCATTAGAGATTGTTATACATATGCTTATATCTGTTATACAGTAATAGTACAATCATCACATAATCATGACATTTTAATTCTTGATTATAATCCCTTTCCAACTATATAAAAATATGTCTCGTGACACATATTTTTGAAAGCTTTCTTGGAAAGACATCCAGAGGTTGTGTTTATCACTATCTATATAAATAAGTGAGCTTATATTGAACTTTATGATTATTCAGCATAACAAGCCGAAAAAGAAAACATTTTTTAACAGTATAAAGTTTCAGGTGAGTCCCTATGTCTTGGAATTTTATTTTTATTTTAATTAGAAGAAAGACTGCCGTTAGAATTGTAATGAAACCTTTATGAATTCTCTGGGCAGTGCCCTGTATCTTTATTAGAAAGACTTCTTATTTTTAACACATTTATTTGGCAGAAGTTCTACTCATCTACATCAGTCCGTCGTCTACGTCATTTGTGTGTGTGTGTATGTGTGTGTACAACTTTGACTTTTGAAATTAGAATAGAATCAGGTAAAACATCTAAGATCCGTGTGTCAGTAATTGGCCTGAATCATCGGGCACCATGATGGGGTTGGCCGCTTTCAACGTACTCTGTGTACATTCTATTTTTTCTTCATGATGTTCAGTACTGTAGTAGATTAATCACTAAGGAAACTGCATTGACTCTTTTCGACCACCAGGGAAACGTTCGGTTCATGGCTCTAAAAACTAAAAAGCAGCTAGCTGCTGGGAACAAATCTGACTCGATGTATTTTCTCAGTGGGCCAAAGAAAGGAGGGCCAAAAGGCCAGACGGTCTCATCTGAGATTGACTGCTTTGACTTTTTAAAAGTGTTTTCTTCGTTCACTTATAAATTGAGGAAAGCACATTCTCGGCACTGGCATGAGAGTTATTTGAGCGTCACAAGCGAAAACAAAAAGACGTATTAGTGCCATTATTGTGGCGAATTCTTGTTTTCTATTCCCGTAAACAGCGAGCCCTTGCATTCCTGGTTTGGGCTGGCGCCGGAGCTCTCCAGCCGGGTCTGACTTCGGCCACAAGATGGCACTGACCTGCCAACAAAGAAATGCTCAGTGGGACCGACTTTTTCAAGCCTTGGGAAACTGCCCTGCCTTCCCCGAAGTCAGGGACCGTGGGGACTCGGGCTTCCTTTCCCCAGCGCGGGGCCTCTGTGTCGAACGATGCGTGGCTCCTGTTGGATTGCTGTTCTTTCCAGAATTCCCAGGCAACGCTTCCCCGAGGTGTCACCTTTGTGAGGTGTTTGTGGGGCGGGGGGAGCTTCAGGCGCTACTCGCGGGGAGCCGTCACGTGATCCCGGGTTGAGGTGGAGTTCGGCTTTAAGGGGGCGTCTCTTCCTAGCTTCATCAATCTTTAGGATCTGAGCAGGAGAAATACCAGCGGATCTTTCTCCTCTCTGCTCCCTTCCATTCCCACCCTTCCCTCTTTAATAAGCAGGAGCGAAAAAGACGAATTCCAAAGAGGGTAAGTTGCGACTTTATTCCTTTCCAGAGACTTTTGCGAAGTCTCTCACTGAAGGATGAGAGGGGAAGACAAACGAGGCGAGTGTCCGACACTGGCTGTAGGGGACCGAGGTGGGGGTCTCCTGCGCTGGCAGATCGCAGGTCGCTCCACATCACCGGACCGCTCGCGGGCTCCTGCCGAAGGAGGGCATGGGGCCGACGCGGGGGAACGGAGAGGGTGCGCTGCGCGGAGTCCGGCTTTCCCACCGCCTGCTCCCGGGGAATTTCTGGATGGGGACTCAAGTTTTTCTCTACCCAGGTTCTCTTTAAAAGGCCGAGGGGCTGGGAAGGTGCGCAAGTTCGTCTATTCCGCACCCGCTCACCTTCCGCCTGTGTCTTGAGCTGGCGGGAGGCGCTGTCTCTGGCCGCCCCGGAGTTTTCGCGGAGTAACCGGCTGGGATGAGCCGGAGAAGGGTGGGCTAGGCGCGTCGCCCGCCGTCGCCCGGGTCCTGCGGCAGGTGTCGGGCTGGGAGTGAGCGGAGATGCGAGTAGCCCCCGGCGCGGACCCCAGCGCGCACGCCCATCCCCACTTGCGGGTTCCGCGCGTCTCGGCTGCAGTGGAGCCGCGCTCCCCAGTGCTGGGCGCTTCGAGTGTGACGCTGAGCCCTGGTAGACACCCGAAGCTTTTAGTCATCGGAGTTCTAATCATTGGAACTCTTTAGCTCTTTCTTTTAGAAAAGTTGGAGCATGGCTGGATTAGGAAATTGGGAATGGACAAGAGGTGGAGATGGCTTGACAGGGTGTCCCCTTGGTTCCCGGGTAGACTGGAGAGATGCGAATGTTTTAAGATCTGAGGTTGGGCCAAAAAGAGAGAATTGACTTTGGGTTTGGGACCTGCTTGCTTTTGGTTGTTTGTATCTTTTCTGTTTTGCCAGTCTCTTATCACTGGTAGGAAGGTTTTCTGTTAAGTGTGTGTGTGTTCCTGGAGCACAGGAAAAACCTAGGGGAGAGGAGCAAAAGAGAGTGTGTTTCCATGTACACACACACACACACACACACACACACACACACACATTAGAGCACGCATTGCTTCCCCCACCTCCCATCCTATGAGAAAGCCTGACTGGCAGGATGGCACACACAGGCAGGTGACATGTGGAGCTTGTCTGCCTGGTCTTGGAACAGAAAAGCAGTAGCTGTTAGTCCTAAGACCCTGGACCGGCTCTCTGGCGAAGCAAGCGAAGGCTCAGAAAGCTAACCCGACCGAGTTCCCCACCCACTAAAGACTGAGTGCTCTTCAGTGACTACTGCTTTATTGGTCTCTATTGTCTTAAGGCAGCAGTCTGTTGAACAAGCCTCCCCTGCTAGGAAGGAGCAGAGAATTATGTAACTCATTTAGATAAGCTAGCAGTAACTTTGGGAGGCTGTATGTAACAAGGCTGACATTTCTTTTCCAACACGAGTGAGGTGAACAGCCAATCCTGAGTATTTGAAAAAAAAAATTATCTGCGGCAGGTTATGATCAGGGAGCTGTATTTTCAAGTAGTAACAGCACTGCGAAGAGAAAGCAATGAAAGGCCAGCATTCTAATTGGAAAGAAAGAAGAGGAAATTTCCCTCTGCAAGGGGGCTAATTTGCCAGCTGGTGATGTATGTAATGTCTCTGTTTTGTCTCTATATGCACATGGCAGCTACACTGAGATTTAACAGTCGTTAATTTTTGTAGTTTCTGTAGCTGCATAGCTTATTTTACAAATTATATTAGAATAGTAAATATAAAATTATTTTCTTTTGCAAAGATAAATTCTTAGTATCATTATTTTGTGACAGTTATTCTTTCTTGAAATTATTCTAGGATAAACTGAAATTTTATTTAATGCACATTTTATTTAATGCAGAATTGGTTTACACACTGAAATAACTACCAAATGTGCACTTAGTAAAACAGGCTTGAAAACACCTTAAAAAAACAAAGTTTTCATTTTCTCTATTGCTAAGTTAACTTCTACCTGGTAAGAAAATTGCTTCCTCATTGGGTATGCCTATTAAATACAATTTCAGAGGCATCAGACTAGAGCTTCAATGTGTTTACCTGAACTCATCTGTAAGAAAGCTATATTTGTAGCCTGTACTTGCAATAATTTAATGTCTACATGAATTCTTACATGTATTCATATTTGCCAAAATCAGTCAGTGGATAAAATATTTCTGTGTTTCTTTCTCTCCGTGGTATTCATCGTGGTCTCTGCCCCCATTACTTCTCACTAATATTAGTGCACTACTTTCCTAATGAATCTCACCACTTCTCTTTCCTTAAATGTGTTGAAAACAGCAGCTAGAATAGTAATTTTATAACAACAGTCATATAACTTCCCACCTTTGCCAGAGACTCTCCAGAGGTTCCCCAGCTCTCTCAGGATTAAAAGCAAGGACTGTTTAAAGAAAACAAAACAAAACAAAAAACAGGCCTATACAGTCTGTACCCTCTCTCTTTAGACTTCCCAATCAATTTCCTAAGGGTCTCTCCCTTATTTATCTACTTCTCATTATTACTTAGTACAACAGTTCCACTGAAGCCTTAAGGATTTTTGTTCTTTCCATATGGGATGCAAACCCTGAGATACTTATGCAGCTTCCCTACTCACCACTCCTCTCAGGTCTTAACTTACATTCCTTCTTCTTAGTCAAAGGCCATCTTTTACAGTCAAGTAATAAATTGCAGCTCCCGAAAATCCCAGAATCCCAGTTCCTCTTTTTTTCTCTCCCTTTTTTTTTTTTTTTTTTTTGATCTCACTCTGTCACCCAGGCTGGAGTGCAGTGGCCTCATCTTGGCTCACTGAAACCTCTGCCTCCCAGATTCAAACTATTCTCCTGCCACAGCCTCCCTAGTAGCTGGGACTACAGGTGCACTCCACCCACCTGGTTAATTTTTGTATTTTTAGTAGAGACAAAGTTTTACCATGTTGGCCAGGCTGGTCTGGAACTCTTGACTTCAGGTGATCGACCTCAGACTCCCTAAATGCTGGGATTACAGATGTGAGCCACCTCACCTGGCCCCTGAGTCCCTCTTTCTTGCTTTGTTTTTCTTTATAACACTATTATCATCTAGCATGCTATATCTTTTACTAATTTTTTTCTTGTCTTTCTCTGCCCATAAGACTAGAAACTCAGTGAAAAGGTCACATTCTCTCCAGTAAAATCATGCCTAACACAAAATAAATGTTTAATTAACATTTGTTGAATAAATAAATTTTCTTTCAGAAATAATTTTTTTACACAAAGTGTAACATATTCCCCTATATATGACGTAGAACGGCTGTTGTAATTAACATACATTTTGCATGTACAAGGACTATGATGAAATTGAGCTATCGATGTTAGGATTAATTTACCCAAGAACCTACTACCCCAACCATGCATGTTATATCAGTCAACACAGTTGTATTCTAAATCTAATATTTGCAAGTTACTATGAAGTATGCACAATGCCTACCTCAAAGATGTTCTATTAAAAATGAGAGGAACCAATTAAGGATTCTAGGTACTAAACGGTGCTTTGAAAGATGCATAGAGTTTGGATTGGTGGTGGGAGAGAGAGAACACCCAGCAAGAAGAATGGCAGAGGTGGAGATGCAGAGCTGTATTTGGTAGACTGTGAACAGACTTGCCTGCCTAGAGCAGGGAATTCACATTGGGATTATTAAAGTGGGGAAGAGAGGTATAATGCAGAGGTCTGAATGTGTCGGGCTGGGGAATGTACTTAATGTTCCATCCCTCATGTGTCTCACACCAGGGTCCTCATTCACCTGTTGGCCCTTGGTGACAAGGATAAAAAGGAATGTGCTTTCTCCTCCTCTGCTAGTTTTACTTTAAATAATGAAGGAAAACTTATAATCAGTAAGTAATATTAAGCATCTCTATAGTAACTTAAATAGGAAATATGATGCTAAATTTTCTGGAATTCTTAAAATAAGAGATTTCCAAATAATTTGAAGTTATTATTGCATCTTTAAGATTGTTCTTAAACTCTGACATTCACTGATCGTTCTCTCTGCCTTTGGAATTCTTGAGAGAAAAAGTGTGGTTATCACATAAATATTAGGGAGTTGTTACAGGTTGATGCACAGAGGAAGAGAGAGCCAGGTTTCTAATAACATTCACATCTGAAATCATTCTATTACCATTCTTTAATACTTTGATTCTGACTTCATTATAGCAACCCTTACTTTATTCTGAAGTTTTATAAGGCCAAATCATGGTTTAATAATTTAAAAAACCCTCATGTTCTAGAAAGCAAAAACATTAAAGGAAAGGTTCATTAGAGGTATTATGTAAAAGGCAAACGCATTTTTTTGTTCATTAAATTTCTTATCTTTCTTTCAATGGAAGTAAGTCTGCATGATTATCTTTATTGGTCTTATTTAAGAAAGAAAAGAATGTAATTCCATTTCTTAATACAGGCATGATGGCCTGTTAATTAACATTTAAAAAATCCCATCTCACATATTTATGTAGTAATCTAGGGAAAATCAGACTTTTTTTTAAAAAGGAGTTTTTAAAATAATTTAAAATTCCTTTAAACTCTCTACAAGTCTGTGATTTGTGCTGTTAATAAAAGAAAAATACATCACAAAATTCTGTGAAAAGTCAAAATTACAACTAAACCCTAGATCCTTGTATTGGACCCACATATAATCTGGTGGGGAGGGAAGATATTTACATGAATAATACCTTAGAAATCCTTGAAACTTCTAGCATAGTAATAAAATAATAGACTCTTAAAATTAGAATCTCCTACACAATGGAAAAACTCTCTGAATTGGTCTTTCATATAGTGGTCATAAGCTTTTGTGTATGGAATACTTGCTAAATTTGCAGGCATTTAATTCCATTTTATTAAACTTTTGTTCCATGTAATGATGTGATTTTAAAAAAATAATGTACACCTCTTGGTCCTACTTTTAACTTATACATATAATTAGATGTAACATCCTAAGCTCAATTCTCTGTGTTCTACATGCTACCCATTAAAATACGAGAAGACATCTGTACCATTCCTACCAAGTGTTTTCTGGATTAAACATTGTCTAGCCTCTCAATAGTCATTCATGGCAAAGTTTTTTGATGTTGCACTCTATTGATCATCTTTTGTTGAATATACTTCTACTGAATCTGGCTTAAAAAGCAGTCCAAGGCTGGGTGTGGTGGCTCAAGCCTGTAATCCCAGCATTTTGGGAGGCCGAGGCGGGCGGATCACAAGGTAAAGAGATCGAGACTATGGTGAAACCCCGTCTCTACTAAAAATACAAAAATTAGCCGGGTGTTGTGGTGTGTGCCTGTAGTCCCAGCTACTTGGGAGGCTGAGGCAGGAGAATTGCTTGAACCTGGGAGGCGGAAGTTGCAGTGAGCCGAGATTGCGCCACTGCACTCCAGCCGGGTGCCTGGCGACACAGCGAGAGTCTATCTCAAAAAAAAAAAGCAGCCCCTTGTATGTATGGTGGAGCTATTGCTACAACTTGACTTTGACATGAATTCTTCCATTTGTATAGCATAAGGAAGAATTAGGTAATTTATTTTGTTTTGTTTTTTTAATTTTTCTTATGTTTTAGTCTGTGCATTAAGTGGGTTTTATACATTCATATTCTTGCATTGTTTAGGAATGTGCTGTTATTACTGTTTATGCAAGACTTGGGGCATAAGACGTATGTATTCCTTACTAACTTATAGACCACTATGTTTCACTAAGACTTGTTCTGTATGCAAGTCCAATTATAAATTTTATAGGATTTTTCTGTATTCAGCATGTTTGCACTGTTTCTGCTACTTTAGAAAGATGTTTACAAGATTACATTTTGTTTATTTATTTCAGTGTTTTCACTTTAAAGAGTTCTATGAGTCAGAATTCATTCTGACTGCCCTCAATAAAATTAGTAATGCAATTGGTAATTTTCTCTTTACAGATTGTTCAGTTCAAGGGAATGAAGAATTCAGAATAATTTTGGTAAATGGATTCCAATATGGGGAATAAGAATAAGCTGAACAGTTGACCTGCTTTGAAGAAACATACTGTCCATTTGTCTAAGATAATCTATAACAACCAAACCAATCAAAATGAATTCAACATTATTTTCCCAGGTTGAAAATCATTCAGTCCACACTAATTTCTCAGAGAAGAATGCCCACCTTTTGGCTTTCGAAAGTGGTGATTGTCATCTGCCCTTAGCCATGATATTTACCTTAGCTCTTGCTTATGGAGCTGTGATCATTCTTGGTGTCTCTGGAAACCTGGCCTTGATCGTAATCGTCTTGAAACAAAAAGAGATGAGAAATGTTACCAACATCCTGATTGTGAACCTTTCCTTCTCAGACTTGCTTGTTGCCATCATGTGTCTCCCCTTTACATTTGTCTACACATTAATGGACCACTGGGTCTTTGGTGAGGCAATGTGTAAGTTGAATCCTTTTGTGCAATGTGTTTCAATCACTGTGTCCATTTTCTCTCTGGTTCTCATTGCTGTGGAACGACATCAGCTGATAATCAACCCTCGAGGGTGGAGACCAAATAATAGACATGCTTATGTAGGTATTGCTGTGATTTGGGTCCTTGCTGTGGCTTCTTCTCTGCCTTTCCTGATCTACCAAGTATTGACCGATGAGCCGTTTCAAAATGTAACACTTGATGCGTACAAAGACAAATACGTGTGCTTTGATCAATTTCCATCAGACTCTCATAGGTTGTCTTATACCACTCTCCTCTTGGTGCTGCAGTATTTTGGTCCACTTTGTTTTATATTTATTTGCTACTTCAAGGTAAGAAAACTTTTTTTTTCCTATCATTTCCATTTTTACCTTCATTACACAGAATTCCTCATTAAATGAGTGGTTCTATTTAAACTTATTTTTTTTTCCTCCATAGATATATATACGCTTAAAAAGGAGAAACAACATGATGGACAAGATGAGAGACAATAAGTACAGGTCCAGTGAAACCAAAAGAATCAATATCATGCTACTCTCCATTGTGGTAGCATTCGCAGTCTGCTGGCTACCTCTTACCATCTTCAACACTGTGTTTGATTGGAATCATCAGATCATTGCTACCTGCAACCACAATCTGTTATTCCTGCTCTGCCACCTCACAGCAATGATATCCACTTGTGTCAACCCCATATTTTATGGGTTCCTGAACAAAAACTTCCAGAGAGACTTGCAGTTCTTCTTTAATTTTTGTGATTTCCGGTCTCGGGATGATGATTATGAGACAATAGCCATGTCCACCATGCACACAGATGTTTCTAAGACTTCTTTGAAGCAAGCAAGCCCAGTGGGATTTAAAAAAATCAACAATGATGATAATGAAAAAATCTGAAACTGCTTATAGCCTGTAGTCCCAGATAACATCTGTTTAAAAACAAGCACAACCTGCAACATACTTTGATTACCTGTTCTCCCAAGAAATGGGGTTGAAATCATTTGAAAATGACCAAGATTTTTTGTCTTGCTTTTTACTGCTTTTGTGATAGTTGTCCTAATTACATTTGGAACAAAAGGTGTGGGCTTTGGAATCTTCTGGCAATAGATTTGACCAGACATCTATGAAGTGCATTTTGTGAATTTATGACTATAATGTAAAGACTTTTATAGTGTATTTATTGGAATGAAATTTCTTTAAAGTATTTCTATTAACTGACTTCAGAAGTACTTGCCATCCAATACTGTCATTAGATTGGGTCACCTCGATCAGATTAGATTGTCAATAGACTGGGCCATCCTTCTTTTACGATAGGCATCATTTTAGTGTGTTACAGTAGTAACAGTAGGCAAAAACAGCATTCGGGAGCCAAAAGAGAGTCTGAAGTCATTCAGAAGTGGTTTGAGGTTTCTTTGTGGTTTTTGGTGTGCGTGTGTGTTTGTTTTTTCATCTTAAGGGAGGATTTAATTTGCTCCTAATTGACTGCTGCTTAAATGAAAATTTAAAAATGATTAAAAGTACATATTTCTCAGCTGCAAATATTATGGGGAATTCAGGCACACACAGGAATGAAGAAACAAAGCAGCTCCCTAACTTCAAAACTATTTTAGAACTTGACAACAAGAACATTTCAGAGTAATTAATTTAATAAAGTAAATTAGTATTGCTGCAAATGGTTAAATTATATTCATTTGAATTGATGGTCAAGAGATTTTCCATTCTTTACAGACTGTTCAGTGTTTGTCAAGCTTCCTGGCATAAATGTGTAACTCAAAAGGCATTTCTGCTTGCAATATATAGAAACAAAATGTGTTTTCCATATAGCAGTGCCTATATAGTGACCGATTTTTAGCTTTCAATTACCATCTTTCAAAGCAGGTGACACCAAGGTACAATGTTAAAAGAATATTCACTTCACCTAGCAGGGAAAATACACAAAAACTGAGCATACTTCTTATAGCCCATTTTAACTTGTATAAACTGTATGACTTGTGGTGTCTTATACATAATGCACTGTAAAGATTACTGAATAGTTGTGTCATATTAATGTGCCTAATTTCATGTATCTTGTAATCATGATTGAGCCTCAGAATCACTTGGAGAAACTATATTTTAAAGAACAAGACGTACTTCAATGTATTATACACATAAAGTATTAAATGTGTTTGATTTTAGAAGGGCTTTATTAAAATCAATATTGTTTTTGCTTTTTCTGAGGAGTCTCTTTCAGCTTCATTTTTTCTCATCCCACGATTTCCCGCCCATGATATTCCCAAAGCATCCTGTATCTGCTTGCTACTGAGACATAACCACTGATGTGATACAACCATCGATGCCTGTGGTATAGTCATTGATGGTTACAACTTGATGTAGTAGAACCATTAATGGCTCAGTCTCCCTCTCTTGCTAGATTGTAAGCTTCTTTAAGGCAAGAATCGTTTAACATGACTGTCCCCAGTGCATATAGCACAGTGCAAATAGTTAGAAGTTTTTCAAAAGATATTTCTAAAACAAATGAATAATTAATGACCAAGTTTCCTTCCTTCTTATTCATAATCATATGGAACTTATGTCCTACAGTGCTCTTGGATCCTTCCTCCTAAAGTTAATTTTTACCAAGCAGTTTTCTCTTTTATTACATTATTTGCATTTCTAAACTAAGCAAAAGGACATTTTAGATTTTAGAAATTTGCATTGTCAGTCCTGTAACTCAAACAAATATCACACTTTTTGCATTGAATGGTAATAGGAAATCAAATTATAGCCTAAGAATGTCCTTTAGTTTACCAAGAAGAAAAAAAAAAAACTAATTTGGCTGGGCACGGTGGCTCATGCCTGTAATCTCAGCTTTTAGCACTTTGGGAGGCCGAGACGGGCAGATCACTTGAGCTCAGGAGTTTGAGACCAGCCTGGCCAATGTGGTGAAACGCTGTCTCCATTAAAAATACAAAAATTAACCAGGCGGGGTGGTGCTCAGCCTCAGGAAGCTGAGGCAGGAGAACCGCTTGAACCCGGGAGGCAGAGGTTGTGGTGAACTGAGACAGTGCCACTGCATTCTAGCCTAGGCAACAGAGCGAGACTCCATCTCAAAAAAAAAAAAATTCTAAAATTATCTTTTAATATTTATTGGAAAATATCATATTTTTTCTTTACCCAAGCCTGAATTTTTGAATTCCTTGAGTTTTTTTCTGCTTTTGGGAACAAATGGGAATTTCTTTCTTTCTCTGTCTAGGATATATGGAAATAAATTGTTACTTGGGAACAGTCTTAATATATAAGTGTTCCTTTGCCAGTATATTCGCTAAAAAGGCCATTTCTAGAATTCTCATTCAGCTGTGTATACTGCCAACTCCTTAACGTCACACAAATAATGAACCAAATATCAAATTCTTCTTTTGTCCAAAGATGTTGATGAGCTACTAGTAGAGTCTAGGGTCAGGAACAGATGCCTTGGAATTCAAAAAGGAAAAATGGCCATATTAAACACGAACTATGGAACGCATCATTGGGTTTCCTTAAACCCAAGAACGAAAGTTAATTATTAAGTTAGTAGAAGAGTATAATTACATTGTGGCTTGTATGAATTTTAAGTAAGCTGATAATAGCTAAAATTTTTAAACTAGCCTGTGCCAAGTACTGTGTCAAGTACTTAAGGACCTGTGAGGACCAACGTTATTGCCACTTCACATAAGAAGAGACTGAAACTCCGGTTGAAATATCAGGAGGAGGAACACATTGAATGACAGGTAGAGCAGGAATCAAACCCAGGTCTGTCCAGTGCTTCTAAAGTAATGACTGAACTATACCTATGACAGTTTGGAAAATAATTTTCTTCTCTCTTTACAAGTTACAGTCTTAGGGCGTAACCTTGCCATCCACATTCTTTCCCATTTTAGTTGCAGAAAGAATGGAGTGAAGTAGAAAAATTGAGAGAAAATGGTCATTTTGATTATATGTACCCATTGTCTCCCTTTCTGAATTAGACAATTCTGCTTAAAAATAGTATTTCATTATTCACATTAATTTTATTTCTGTATTGTTAACTTTATTCTCTTCTTTTATTTTACAAATTCTAAGAAAATATAAGTATATATTATAATGAAATTTGTTCCACGGGTTCTCAAGGAAATATAAGTACATACTGTAATTTCAAATTTTGACAGTCAAATAGAGACTTTGATAATTTAAATATCTATATGCAATAATAGTAGTGGAAAGAGGCAGTTTAAATTGGGGCTCCAAAAATGTCTGGCCTGTGTCGTTACTGCAATTCGGAGTTTATGGGCACTGCTAGGTGTTTCATCACGGCCAGGGCTGCTTTCTTCAGCAATCAAGGATTGTGCGGGAATTAAGGTAGTTTCTCAATGAGTCTTGAATTCTTTGATAGTCTCCATATTTACTTTGTCTACTTATTCCTATGGTCCATCAAACAATATGTTGTACTTAAGTGTCTGAGCAGGTGAGAACAGCTGGTGAAAATGAGAACATAACTTACCAGGGTCAATTAATAAGATTTCTCAAATTGTGTTTATTTAATGATTTGCTTATTAATATATTTTTGTGTAAATGTGTGTGCATATGCCACATATTATGTGGCTATAAATATATATATATATTTACATACAGATATATGTCTTATATAATTTTACAGTGAGTTTATTTTCAGTGCTATTTATTTCCTGATTTCTTATCAAAGCTATTACATACGTGGTACTTATCACAAACTACTCTATGAAGTAGTACTTTTGTTTCTCTCATTTCACAGATAAGAAAATTCAGGTATGAGAGGTTATATAATTTGCCCAGTGTCACTTAGCTAGTGATTGATAGATCTAGGAATCAAATCCAGGCAGTTTGGTTCCTGAGTCTTCATGTGATAATAAGTTTTCAACCAGCACACACCAAAAATCTTCCCCACACTCCAGCCTCTACCTGAATGCCTCAATCTCCGCATCTCTTATCTTTCCATTACTGGATCCACATATGACCCCACCTGCAGTCCTGGTCTGTTCTGATCCTTAATAATTTCAGAAAGATAAAAGATATTTTTCAATGTCACTCACTGAGATCTAAGACAAACTTCTAATCATGTGGTTTAGGCACAGTTGCAGAATTGAGATACAAATCTGTTCCGTCCAAAAATTACCACTGCAAATCTGTAGGCCTTGATTTCCTCTGTCCTTTTGGTTTACACAATCATTTTTTTTCTAGCCAATGCCTGAGTCATCTTCTGGGAGCATTTTCCCAGTAAACGGCTGGGGCTTTGAAACCTGATTAGTTTCAATCAACTTACTTTCCTTTGGAGTCTAGAGTATTACTCTACATGGTCTCGTATTCTAGCTGACATTTATGAATTGAGTTTTAGAACAAACATTGCTATCTGACTTCTAAATCTTGAATATTGTTTGGGAGATAACAAAAAGGGCTATCAGTTAAAATTGTTGACTAATGGTCAACACTATTTTATTGAAGTCAGTAAAACATACTGAAGCAAAATAATTGATGAAATGACACTATGGCCCTGTCACCTAACAGTACTATATTGTGTTTTCTGACATAGCATTTACAAACCAAAATAAATATATTTTATTATAGGACTACTTTTGTCATAAATAGCATTTCTCAAGCATCTGTTTGTTTTGTCATCAGGAATGAAAATTGTGAAGGTTATTTGTATTTCTGGCTAATCTGTTCTATGATTTTATTATCGAGATACAATTGACATACTAAAAAGTGACACACATTCACTTTTTATAAGTACACAATTCAGTGGTTTGTAGAATATTCACAGAGTTGTTTAATCATCATCCTTATCGAATCCCAGAGCATTTTCACTACTCCAAAAATAAATTCCAAGTTTTGGTTTCTGGTCTCATATGCAAGGGGCTTGGAAGTTGTCACTTTGTCCTAACAAGCAAAAATCTGAACAACCTGAAAAATCAACAGCTCTTCTTAGATCTTTCAGAAGAGTGAGGTCAGAAGGAAAATCTGCTGCCCCAAAATTAGAGAGACAGACCAATATAAAAAATCACAATTCACCAGCACAGGAACCCCTAAAAAGAAACCTCCATTGGAACCAACCAGTGCCTGAGTAGGACACCTGGTTGGTTCCTACAATAGGACAAGTCTGAGGATTAAAAACTCTCAGGGGTACCCGTCATAGGGAGACCCCCACACTTTTGTGAGTTTTACCCCTAGGAGTTCAACTAAATTCTCAATGCAATGGACAATGCAAGTGAATATTGGAAGAAAATTCCATGTGCTTCTTCTGGCAGGGAGAGAAGAAACAAAACCAGTGCTCTGAAATAGGCCAAAATATTCTGATCTTCCTAACAGTTCTGCCCTCAAGAGACTATTTTAATATAGTGTAAGCTGTTGTGGTTTTATCAGCACTTAAGTGACCTTGGAGAAGAAAGATACTCAATTCCTGCCTCCTGTAGTCATCCTGTTCCAGTTAGTGAGAGAGAAAACTCTCACTATGAGTTTTCTGAAATTCCCAGTCAAAGGCTTACTAAAAGACTGAGGGCAAATCTTAGTTGTATATAATGCTTTCCCGTTCTCAATACCTTACCACCACATTACTAAAAACCTATTTGTAGCAAGTCTGTTCCCCAGCATATCCTATCCAGCCATCAAGGAAAAATCACAAGGCATACTAAAAAGCAAAAAACACAGTTTGAGGAGACAGCAAGCATCAGAACTAGACTAAAATATGGTAGGGATATTGGAACTATCAGACCAGCCATTTGAAACAACTATAATTAATACACTAAGAGCTCTGATGGATAAAGCAGCTAGCATGCAAGAACAGATGGACAATGCAAGCAGGCAGATGAAAATTCTAAGAATAAAAAAGAAATGCTAGAGAGCAAAAACACTAGCAGACATGAAGAATGCTTTTCATGCTCATTGGGAGAATGGACATGGCTGAGGAAAGAGTATCTGAGCTTGGACATATGGCATAGAAACATCTAACAGAAAAGCAAAGAGAAAAAAGATTTTCAAAATCAACAAATATCTAAGAACTGTGGGTAACCTATAAAAAGTATAACATCCGCAAAATGGGAATACAAGAAGAAAAAGAGAGAAAAGAAGAGAAGAAATAGTTTTGAAGCAATAACAATAAGGAATTTCTCAAATTGATAACAGACACCAAACTGCAGACCCAGGAAGCTCAGAGAACACAGGATACATATTTAAAAAGCTACATATAGGCATTTCATTTTATATTTTAGAAAATCAAAGATAAACAAAACATTCGGAAATAAGCCAGAGGAAAAAAATAAATCTTACCTATAAAAGAGCCAAAGATGAGAATTATATCTGACTTTTTAGAAACCATGTAAGCAGGGATAGAGTGGAGCAAAATATTTAAAATCTTGAAAGCTAGAAATCTGTACCCTTTAAAATTATCCTTTAAAAGTGAATGAGAAATTAGGACTTTCTCAGGCAGACAGAGAAATCATCAGAAATCAAAATAGACCTGTTTTAACAAAAAATGTTAAAAGGAGTTCTTTAGAGAGAAGGAAAATATTATAGGTCAGAAACTCAAATCTATACAAAGAAAGGAAGAACATAAAAGAAAGAATAAGTTAGAATAAAATAAAACTTTATTTTTTGTATTCCCAATTGACCTAACAGGTAACCATTTGCTCAAAGTAATAATAGCAACAATTTATTTGATTTTGTGTGTGTATATATATATATATTTCTGTATACATATTTTATGTATATGCTTATGTGTGCTTATATACAAGTAAAATGAATGGCAGCCATGATGCAAGGGATGGGAGGAAATAATTATTTTGTTATTACACGACACTCACATGACTTGTGAGGTGGTGGTATGGTTAGATCTCTGTCCTCACCCAAATCTCATGTAGAATTGTAATCCCCAGTGTTGGAGGTGGGGAGCCTGGGGAGAGGTGATTGGATTATGTGGGTGGAGTTCTCATTAATGGTTTAGTACCATCCTCTTGGTGCTGCTTTGTGATAGTGAGTGAGTGAGTTATTGCAAGATCTGGTTGTTTTAAAGCATGTAGCATTATCCCCTCACCACACTTATGCTCCTACCATGTAAGAAATGCCTCACTCCCCCTTTGCCTTCTTCTATGAGTAAGAGCTTCCTGAGGCCTTCCCAGAAGCCAAAGCCACTATGCTTCCTGTACATTGTGCAAAACTGTGAGCCAATTAAACTTATTTTCTTTATGTTATGTAGTCTCAGATATTTCTTTATAGAAGTGCAATAATGAACTAATACATAAAATTGGTACTGAGAAGCTGGGCATTGCTATAAAGATACCTGAAAATGTGGGGGCAGCTTTGGAACTGGGTAACAGGCAGAGGTTGGAAGACTGTGGAGGGCTCAGAAGAAGAGGGGAAGATGAAGGAAAATTTGAAACTTCCTAGAGACTTGTTATATTGTGATCAGAATGCTGATAGTGACATAGATAATGAAGTCCAGGCTGAGGAATTCTCTGATGGAAATGAACAAACTTACTGGGACTGGAACAAAGGTCACTTTTGTTTTGCTTTAGCAAAGAATTTGTGCTCCTGTTCCAGGATCTATGAATCTCTGAATTTAAGAATGATGATTTAGGGTATCTGACACAAGAAATTTCTAAGCAGCAAAGTAATCATGATGTGCCCTGGCTGCTTCTAACAGCCTAAGCTCATATGCATGAGCAAATAAATGATCTGAAACTAAAAGTTTTATTTAAGGGGAAAGCAGAGCCTAAAAGTTTGGAAAATTCGCAGCTTAGTCATGTGGTAGAAAAGAAAAGCCCATTTTCAGAAGGGGAAAGGTGTATAAATTTGCATAACTGAAAGGAAGGCAAGTGCTACCATGCAAGACAATAGGGTAAAGGCCTCTAAGACATTTCAGAGATCTTTACAGTAGCCCCTCCCATCACAGACCCAGAGGCTTAGGAAGACAGAATGGTTTTGTTGGCCAGGGCTAGCACCCCACTGCCCTGTGCCACCTCTAGACACTGCTCCCTGCATTCCAGCTGCTCCAGCTCTAGCTGTGGCTCAAAGGGGTCTACATACAGCTTGGGCCACTTTTTCAGAAGATGTAAATGATAAGCCTTGGATGCTTCCATGTGGCATTAAGTCTGCAGGTGCACAGAGTGTAAGAAGAGTTGAGGTCTGGAAACCTGTGCCTAGATTTCAGAGGATGTATGGAAATGCCTGGATGTCCAGGTAGAAGCCTGCTAAAGGGGCAGAGCCCTCCTGGAGAACCTCTACTAGGGCAGTGCAGAGGGGAAATGAAGGGTTGGAGCCCCACGCAGAGTCCCCACTGGGGCACTGCTTTATGGAGCTGTGAGAAAGAGGCCACTGTTCTCCAAATCCCAGAATGATAGATCCACCACCAGCTTGCACCCTGCGCCTGGAAAAGCTGCACACACTCAACATCAGCATTTGAGGGCAGCCACTGGGACTGGATCCTGCAAAGCCACAGGGGTAGAGCTGCCCAAGACCTTGGGAGCACCCTATTTGCATCAGTGTGCCCTAGATGTGAGACACAGAGTCAAAAGGGATTACTCTGGAGCTTTAAGATTTAATGACTATCCTGGCTAATACAGTGAAACCCTATCTCTACTAAAAATACAAAAAAATTAGCCAGGCATGGTGGCAAGCGCCTATAGTCCCAGCCACTCAGGAGGCTGAGGCAGGAGAATTGCATGAACCTGGGAAGTGGAGGTTGCAGTGAGCTGAGATCACGCCACTGCACTCCAGCCTGGGTGAAAAGAGTGAGACTCATTCTCAAAAAAAAAAAAAATGAGAGAAAGATTTAGTGAGTGTTCTGGGTTTCAAACTTGCATGGGGCCTATAGCCCCTTTCTTTTGGCTGATTTCTCCCTTTTGGAATGGCAATGTATATCCAATGCCTATACCCCCATTGTATGTTGGAAGTAGCTAACTTGTTTTTGATTTTACAGGCTTATAAGTGGAAGGAACTAACCTTGTCTCAGAAAAGACCTTGGACTTTGGACTTTTGGGTTAACGCTAGAACGAGTTAAGACTTTGGGGAACTGTGTGGGAAGGCATGACTGTATTTTGCAATGTGAGAAGGACATGAGATTTGGGAGGTGACAGGGGATGAATCACATGGTTTCAATCTGTCTCTCCACTCAAATCTCATGTTTAAATATAATCCCCCGTGTTGTAGGTGGGGCTTGGGGGTGGTGATTGGATTATGTGGGTGGAGTTCTCATTAATGGTTTAGCACCATCCTCTTGGTCCTATTCTTGTGATAGTGAGTGAGTGAGTGAGTGAGTGAATTATAGCAAGATCTGGGTGTTTAAAAGTGTGTAGCAGTGTTCCCCCACAAGTCCTGCTCTTGCCATGTAAGAAGTGCCTTACTCCCCTTTGCCTCCTGCCATGTGTAAAAGTTTCCTGAGGCTTCCCCAGAAGCAGAAGCCACTATGCTTCCTGTACAGTGTGCAAAACTGTGAGCCAATTAAACCTCTTTTCCTTATAAATTACCTAGTCTCAGGTACTTCTTTATAGTAGTGCAAGAATGGACTAATACAAGTGGTATAGCATTTCTGAAAGTGGACTTAGATTAGTTGTAAACATGTATTACAAACTGTAGAAAAAAATATTAAAATAGTAAAAAAAACTACAATACTAAAAAAAGTTTTAAAAACCAACTAAAAAATTTAAGACATCATAACTGATGTACCGATAAAACATAAAACAGTATTATATAAAATGAATAATTACAACCACAGAGGCAAAAAAGTGGCAAAAATTGGTACAAAGAATAAGGTCAATAAACTGAAAATGGTAACAACTATGAAAAATATTAATCCAACAATATTAACAATTGCTTTGAACATCAATGATCTAAATGTACCAGTTAAAATATGGAGATTGTTAGAGTAGACAAAAAACAAGATCCAACTATTTGATGTCTACAAGAAACCCATTTTACATATAAAGATACATAGATGAAAAGTACATGGATAGAGAATGATGTACAATGTTAATACTAATCAACATAAAGCAGGAGTAGCTATGTTAATTTCTGACAGAAGAGAATTCAAAGGAAGGAAAGTTAGCAGAGATAAAATGGGCCATTATATAATGATAAATGTCAGTTCTCCAAGAAGACATAATAAACCTAAATGTTTATATGACTAACAAAGGAGTAGCATAATATGTGAGGGAAAAACTGATTTAACTATAAGGAGAAATAAATGAATCCACTATTATAGTTGAAGATTTCAATATCCCTCTATTAGAAGGGGACAGATATAGCTACAGCAAGCAGTAAGTCAGTAAGGGCATAGTTGAACTCAACAGCACCATCAATCAACTGGGTATATTTGAATATCAATTAATGTAATTTATAACATCAACAGGCTAAAAACAAAAATCACGTGATCACGTTAATCCATGCAGAGAAAACATTTGAAAAAGTCTAGCATCCATTTCTAATAAAAACTCTCAGCAAAGCCAACCAGCAGAGAAACAGAAAACCAAATACCACATGTTCTCACTTACAAGTGGAAGCTAAACATTTAATACCCATAGACCCAAAGATGAGAACAATAGATACTGGGGAACTGCCTGATGGAGGAGGGTGGGAAGGAGGCACGGGTTGGAAGGCTACCTATACTACACTCGCTACCTCGGTGACAGGATCATTCTTACACCAAGCCTCAGTGACATGCAATTAACCCATGTAACAAAGCTGTGCATGCACTGCCTGAACCTAAAGTAAAAGTAGAAAAAGCAAAGAGAAAATGAGAAGCCACAGACCTAGGAGAAAATATTTTCGAAAGACATATCTGGTTCTAGATCCTTGCGGAATCACCGTACTGTCTTTCATAATGGTTGAACTAATTTACATTCCCACCAACAGTGTAAAAACGTTCCTATTTCTCCATAACCTCACTAGGATCTGTTGATTCTTGACTATTTAATAATTGCCGTTCTGACTGGCATGAGATGATATCTCATAGTGGTTTTGATTTGCATTTCTCTAATGATCAGTGATGTTTAGCTTTTCTTCATATGTTTGTTGGCTGCATAAATGTTTCTTTTTGAGAAGTGTCTGTTCATGTCCTTTGCCCCCTATGAAATACCATTTGACCCAGCAATCCCATTACTGGGTGTATACCCAAAGGAATATAAAATATTCTATTATAAAGATACATGCACACATATGTTTATTGCAGCCCTATTCACAATAGCATAGACATGGAATCAACACAAATGCCCATCAATGACACCCTGGATAAAGAAAATGTGATACATATACACCATGGAATACTATATAGCCATAAAAAGGATGAGATCATGTCCTGTACAGGGACATGGATGGAGCTGGAAGCCATTATCTTCAGCAAACTAATACAGGAACAAAAAACCAAACACTGTATGTTCTCACTCATACACGGGAGCTGAACAATGAGAACACATGGACACAGGGAGGGGAACAACACACACTGGGGCCTGTTGGCAGGGAGTCAGGGGAGGGAGAGAATCAGGTTAAATCGCTAATGCATGTGGGGCTTAATACCTAGGGGATGGGTAGATAGGTGCAGCAAACCACCATGGGCACACGTTTATCTATGTAACAAACCTGCATATCCTGCATATGGATCCTGGAACTAAAAATAAAATTTTAAAAAAAGACATAGCTGATAATAGGCTGTAATAAAAAAAATATAAAGAACTTTGAAAACTCAACAAGAAAAGTAACAACTCAATGTAAAAATGCATAAAATATTTGAAAAGGCATTTCACCATAAAAGTTACACAAAGCTTAAAAGTTACACAAAGTTAAATAAGCATATGAAAAGTTGCTCAAGATCATATGGCATTAGAGAATTGAAAATTAAAATAACAAAGAGATGCCGCCACATACCATTAGAAAGTCCAAAAGACTAACAACACCAAATGCTAACAAGGATGGGGAGCAACAGGAGCTCTCATTCATTTCTAGTGGGAATTCACAAGGGTACAGTCACATTGGAAGATAGTTTGGAAGTTCTTATAATACTGAACATACTTTTACCATATGATCCAACAATCACACTCCTTGGTATTTAACCAAATGAGCTAAAAACTTATGTCTACACAAAACTTGCACATGGGTGTTTATAGCAGTTTTACTCATACTCCCCAAAACATGGAAGCAACCGTGATTCACCTTCAGAAGGTGAATGAATAAACAGTGTTATATCTAGACAATAGAATATTATTTAGTGCTAAAAAGAAATGAGCTATCAAACCATGAAAAGATGTGAAGAAACCTTAAATGCATTTTACTAAATGAAAGAAACCAATCTGAAAAAGCTATATGCTATATAATTCCAACTATATGGCACTAGGAAGAAAGCAAAATAATGGAGAGTGGAAAGAATTCAGTGTTTTCCAGAGGTAAAGGGAATGAGGGACAAATAGGCAGAATGCAGAGTATTATTAGGTCAGTGAAACTATTCTGTAAGATGCTGTGATGGCGGACACATGTCATACATTTGTCAAAACTCACAGAATGTGCAGCACCAAGAGTGAACTGTGATGTACACTGTGGACTTTGGGGTGATAATGATGTGTTAATGTAGGTTCATCAATTGTAACACATGTTCCACTCTGGTGTGGGTTTTTGTCTATGGGAGTAGCAAGGGGTAAATGGGAAATTTCTGTGCTTTGCACTCCATTTTGCTGTGAACCTAAACTTGCACTAAAAAAATAGTCTAGGCCAGGTGTGGTGGCTCATGCCTGTAATCCTAACATTTCAGGAGACTGGGACAGGAGGATTGCTTGAAGCCAGGAGTTCAGAACAGCCAGGGCAGTTCAGAGAGATCCTGTCTTTACAAAAAATAAAAACATTAAAAGCAGTAAAAAATATATATATTTACAAAAAACAACAAACAATAATATATCCACTAGCAATGACTTTTGATTCTTTTTTCCCTCCACCCCCTGGCAACCACTAGTCCTATTTCTGTCTCTATGAATTTGCCTATTCTAGACACTTCCTATAAATGGAAAAATATAATACGTCATCTTTTGTGACTTACCTCACTTTGCTTAGCATAATTTTCACAAGATCAATATTTCATTCCTTTTTATTGCAATTAATATTTCTGTGTATGAATATACCATATTTTGTTTACCCATTCATATACTGATGGACATTTGAATTGTTACCACTTTTTCAGCTATTATGAATAATGGTGCTATGAACCATCTTTCATAAGTTTTTTTTTTTTGTGGACATATGTTTTCCTTTCTCTTGGATATATACCTAAAAGTGAAATTGCCAGGTCGTCTGCTAACTCTACATTTGGATTTTTGAAGAACTGCCAAACCATTTTACAAAGCAGCTGCACATTTTACATTCCTACCAGCAATGCATGAGGGTTCCAATTTCTTCACTATTGTCTGTCATTTTGATTATGCTCATCCTTGTGGGTGTGAAGTGGTTATCACCGCAGCATGTTGTTAATTTTCATCTCCCTAGTGACTAATGTCATTGAGCATAGTTTCACATGCTTAATGAATATTATATATCTTCTTTGGAGAAACATCTACTAAAGTCCTTTGCCCATTTTTTAATTAGGTTATTTTTCTTGATATTTTTGAGTTGTAAGTGTTCTTTATACATTTTGGATACTAGTCTTTTATTAGATATATGCTTTGCACATATTCTTTCTTGTTCTTTGGGTTGCCTTTTATAATTTAATTTTAAAATATAAGTTCCTAGAAGAAAAACTTGCATAAGAGGCATCTTAATTACCATAAAAATGAATTTTATTTTCATAATGATTTCTACAGGGGAGAAAAAGGTACAGAAAGCCAGAAAACTACTAATATTTGAGCACCTACTATGTACCACAAATTTCATGTATGTCATCCATTTGATCTCCATGAAACATCTGTAAAGTCACTTCTCTTATCCTAATTTCACAGATAAGGAAACAGTCTTAGACCCATTAAGCAGCATTCCAAACTCACTGAGTTCATATAAAGCAAAGTGGGAATTGAATTGCGTGTGTTTGACTCTTAAGTTTTGTGCCACTTCTAGTGCACCAGATTTCCTCTCTCATTGTCTAAACATCCCTAAACTTGGTCAAAAGTAAATTATTTAGATGATTACCTTTGCTTTTAATAAGAAATTCTGTGCAATGCTTCAAATGCTTCCAGTTGAAAGCTGCTGTATTAATGCCTCATACGCACTTACTGGGCATGCACTAAATATCCCCTGGAGATACTGTCACAGATCTACAGACTTGTATCCATGTTAGATTTTGCATTTGCATCTTACACTCCTAAAGGAAATAGAAGAGAAGCATTTGTTGATTTAAATCATGTCTTGGGAAAATGGCAGCAAAACATGTATCTGACTTTTGCCAGATGCTTTTATTTCTAAATTATCTCATGATATTCCAAATAAGAAATGGTAAGATTGACACCTAGGTCCACGTGACTGCAAATTTCATGGATTTTTCTTCTATACCTCTACATCAGTGAGCAATTGAATGACATCATACAGTTGATTTATTTTTGTCTATGTTCCACATAAACAAAACTACTAGTGAACAAAAATGAGTAGAGGCAATCATGCAAAATATTTTGCTTTGTCAAATGACAAAAGAAAAAAGAAGAAAAGTGTTTTTTATAACTAAATTTATCCGTTGTTTTGGCATAATGTCACCTTTGTTCCCCCAACCCCGCTTCCTTTATTTTATTTTTGTCTTGTGACCTAATATTTTATGGCTCTTTAAAAGAATAATGAAATAATTAAATTTCTCTAGTTCCATTCGTTTCATTGTACTACTTATTTCCCTGAGGAAGACAAATCTGGAGGTAGTTGTATCTATCCTATGCATGCATTTCCCCTAGTTAAATCCAATAAAGTTTAACAGTAATAACTGACAATTACGCGGCACATATGTGGTGGATGTCTTTCTAATTTGCATCTGATTCTCACTTCAAGTTTGAATTACGGTCCTTGCTGAAGCCCAGAGAGGTTAAGTTAGTTAACCAAGACCACAAGCTGGTAAAGTGGTAGAATTCCATCCAGATCTGTCCAGCCTCAAAGCCCAAGATCTCTTTGCTATGTACAACACACACTGCCCAAGATGGGGATTGAGTTTATCCAAAGTCCTAACAGATGACAGGGAACAAACAGAAATATGGCAAAGGCAAAAGTTTTACGTCCTCTCTGCTGTTGGTTTTAAGCACTGACAAGGGCACCCATTACAGGCACAGTGTTTTGATATTATGACTCTAAAATTATACCAAAGTCTTTCATAGTAGTTATTATTTTCTCAACACCAAAGTATATTTAGATTTCGCAGACACATGGGGATGTGCATAAAATGTAGTCTTGATTTCAAGGGCTGATTGTAATTGGAAAGAAAGGAAAGACAATGTTTGTTATGTGCAGCCCTAGGCTTCAGCACCCTCATTTGCAAAATGAGGAAATTAAACTAAATAAAAGATAGATATTCGCTCCAAAATTTTGTAATTTGTAACACCAATGCATTAACAGAAAGGGGAGACCTGCTCAGGAACTCTATGTAGATAAAATGTTCTACCTACAACAAATCCTGTAAGAGGAAGTGTCCTGAAAAATAAAGACAAAGACCGAGTGCGGTGCCTCACACCTGTAATCCCAGCACTTTGGAAGGCCGAGACAGGTGGATCACTTGAGGTCTGGAGTTTGAGACCAGCCTGGCCAACATGATGAAACCCCGTCTCTACTAAAAATACAAAAATTAGCTGGGTGTGGTGGCGCATGCCTGTAATCCCAGCTATTCAGGAGGCTGAGACACAAGAATTGCTAGAACCCAGGAGGCAGAGGTTGCAGTGAGCCTAGATTTCACGATTGCATTCCAGCCTGGGTTACAGAGCAAGACCCTGTGTCAAAAATGAGTAAGTAAGTAAGTAAATAAATAAATAATAAACGTATAGAGACGTATAACAAGTAAGAAGAACTCTGTGCCATACACAAGAACAGACTGGGGAACATGCAGAAGGTGACATTGTGACCAAAGAGAACCAAGTCTGGCTGAACATACGTAAGACGGAGGCAGGCTGGAAGGAGCAGAGGGTGTGGAGAAGCTGCCTAGCCAAGTGTACCTAATTTTCAAAATGGACAATGCATTTAAAGGCCATATAAAGGATATTTTGCAACTGGAAGAGAACACGACGTTCATAAATGCATATGGTTGTGAATGAAGTAGAGAAGAGAAAAGCAAATTAGCAAAACAGACTCTATATTCAAGGTGAAATTCACAGTCAATGACTATACTATGCATAGACTCATAGAAGCCAGGCATTTATGGTGAGGTGGAAGGAAATAAAAAACATGATAGTTAGTAAGTATTAAAATGAAGACAGTGATCTGTCTTTCCTACAATAGATTGGAAATTAGAAAATATCCAATTGGAAAGTAGACAAAGAAATTCTACGAACCAAGAAATCCCTTGACATCAAGTGAATAGTAAAAAAATATATATATATATATATATTTAATAGAGGGTATATAAATAACTACCAATTGAGCACTTAAAACCTCACAACAAGCCATATGTATATGGTGTTATTATTTTACAGGTAAGAAAGGTGCAGCTCAAAGAGATTACATAGAATCCCCAAAGTCTCAGTTACTAATCTGTAGAAGTTGAATTTAATCCCACATCTGGATGACTCCAAAGCATGTCTACTTAAAAACTAGAATATAGCACTTTCCAATGACAGTCAAATGGAATTTTTTAAATTGCATACATAGCTTTCAGCTTGAGCACATCCATACAACTAGTCTATTTTTAAAATAACCAATCTCAAGATACTGTGGTTAGCCTATATTTAATACTAAATAAAAAACACAAAACAGTTTTGGAAAAAAATTGCAAGTTTTTCTGAAAATATTTTTATGTATTTCTTTAGGAGAAAAATGTACCTGAATATGATTAAGCACTGTATAAAACTTTAAAAAGTCACATCTTGAGAAAAAATACAAATGATATTAAATAGCCATGATAATACTCCAACTATCTCATTATTACTAGAATATCTTCAACTAAGTCAGCCAAATACAGGGTGAAAATCAAGTAAGCTAATATATTAGAAGATAGTATACAGTTAAGTCTTACTCAAATATTTTCCTTTGAGGAAATAAGAAATTTCGTGCTTTGAAAATATTTCAATTGTTTCTGGCTTCCAAGGCATCTTAACACTTCTAACTTTATGCTTCTAGAGAAATTCTTTTATTTCCTTTTCATGCTTCCTGTGGTTTGGACATAATGTTCTCTTTCCAGACAGCTTTGTTGGGTTTCTGAACAGTTTAACACAGTATTCTTGGCTGGAGGGTCGGTAAGGGAGAAACAGCAGAGTATGAAGTTAAGAATTCTCATCCCATCTTTATTTAGCAGAATATGCTCATCTCATTCTCAGTTTATCCGCAGCAGAAGAATGGATTACAGTAAAAGGTAGTATCAGTTCAAGTTCATTCGACTGATATTTAAGGTGTAAACCAGCTGCCGCCAAGTTCTGCGGAAGATGTTGGCAGTAAAATGAGACTGTCCTTACTTTGGACAGACATTAAATTCAGTGGGGAAAATATACAGATATATATCATTTCACATGTAGCATATGGTGAACACAACCCTAAATGTATATTCACGGTGTTCTCAGAGGTGCTTAGCTCAGACAGGACTGAAGGAAGCTTCTTGAAAACACCCGAACCAAACCTCAAAAACAAAGTAGAATTACAAATACCTGACAGAAAGACTAACAGAGAATCTTAATCTGTCCAGTTCATACAAAATACAACAAAATTATTAGAGTTGTTTGCTTGTTTTATCTTAGCCTATATTATGCATAGTTTATGCATTCACATCAAAAGTTATTTTTAAAGACAATAAAACTAGAAATATTTTAGCAAAGGAAGGAACTAACATTAATCAAAGATAAATGTAAAATAAAATGTTGACTCATGTTCATAGTGCTAGAAAAATATTGCCACATCTAAAAATCATGCTTTTTTTTTTTTAGCTTTTTGGTTCTAACTTCAATTATTTAAGGACTGTTTCTTTCTTGAATACAGCCATTGGCACATTAATAATACCGAGGACAGTACTGGAAATTCCAGTCAAATACATTTAGGCTGATTGAGGAGGATGTATTATTATAGGTGTCTATTGTGTAAGTTAGATATTTGAAAGCAAGATGTGACACCCAAGTACACTTTTATTTTCTTCAAGCAGAAATTCTTTTTTATTTAAACAATCAGCCTTGAAAACAACACCAGTTTAAGGCTATCTTGGGGATCTGTGTGAGTATGAAGCTGGTAATTTTTTCTAACAACCTTGACTTGCACCCAGCTTTGCTCAACAAGGCTTTTCCATTCCAATGCCGTCCAAGCCACATTGTTTGCTAAACAATAACCAAGTCAGCTAGATGAAGATCAAGTGGGCAGACACTCTAAGTTAGTTGCACTGGGGAGATGATAAAATGATTGACTGGATATTAGGGCTAAAGAAATATCGTGGCCTGGCTCAGTGGCTCACACTTGTAACCTCAGCACTTTGGGACGCCAAGACAGGCACATCACTTGAGCCCAGGAGTTCGATACTAGCCAGGGCAACCTGGTGAAACATATCTCTACCAAAAGTAAAAATAAATTGGCTGAGCATGGTAGCATGCACCTGTAGTCCTAGTTACTCAAGAGGCTGAGGTAAGAGGATCACTTGAACCTGGGAGGTGAAGATTGCAGTGAGGCAAGATCATGCCACTGCACTCCAGCCTGGATGACAGAGTGAGATCCGGTCTCAAAAAAAAAAAAAAAGAAGGAAAAGAAAGGAAATAACACGCCCATATCTCCTGCTGCAACTTATATTACCTGACAAATGGCCACACTGACAAGAAGATGGTGCCTCAGAAGGAGCACAGGACGCCATTTTCAGTTTCTTATAGAAACTGACACGGAGTCCTTGAAAGTTTGTGTTCATTTCTTGTACTAATTCACTATCTCTTGTTCCCAGCCCTTCCTTGACCTGATAGCTCTTTAGAGAAAAATAACTTATATTTAAATAATATTTTGCAATTCATTAACTGTTTCCATAAAGTTTGCTGTGTTTAGATACTTTCGGCTGCTCTTTACACTAAATAATTATTAGCTCAATTTTACAGACCAGAAAACCAAGATTAAAAAAGGATGATGCCTGCCAGTCTTCATAAACCCTTTCAGGTAGATGTCATTCATCCCTATTTTACAGTTGAGAAAACTAAAACTTTCTGTAAATCTTCAAAGTCATAATGAGTGATAGATTTGGCACTTAAAATTAACATTGTCAAAAAGTCACTCTGGAGTAATTATCAACAAGAATAATGATTGGAATCACATATGGAGCTTTCTCAAAATTCACTTCTAGCCTATATTTTAGATTTCCTTGGGTCTAGTAAATCATGTGAATTTTGAAAGCTTCCACGATTTATTCCATTGTGCACCCCTGGTTAAGATCCACTGCTTCCTCATTTGCTTCTTTCTATTATCTATTCATACTAGAGTTAGAGCATCAAGAATCACTTGTCATCTTTTAAAAATGAATTATTGGCCAGGCACGGTGGCTCACGCCTGTAATCCCAGCACTTTGAGAGGCCGAGGTGGGTGAATCATGAGGTCAGGAAATCAAGACCATCCTGGCCAACATGGTGAAACCCCGTCACTACTAAAAATACGAAAATTAGCTGGGCGTGGTGGCACATGCCTGTAGTCCCAGTTACTTGGGAGGCTGAGGCAGGAGAATAGCTTGAGCCCAGGAGGCGGAGGTTGCAGTGAGCTGAGACCACACCACACTACTCTCCAGCCCAGCAAGAGCAAGACTTTGTCTCAAAAAAAAAAAAAAAAAAAAGAATTATTGATTTAACTGCATTTAACATGGATTCTGAACATCAAGTTGATCATTAACAATAATGAAAGTTTACAGATATCTAGTTTTTACTATAATACCCTCAATATCTCAATTAATATATAATTAATTTTAATCACTTAAAACATCTTAAGCACAGATAAAGTTATAATAATTAAAACAGCATTGGTGCTGAAATAAACACATGGACAAATACACCAATAGAACAAAAGAGAGGCCCCAAAATAGCCACATTTTTATCAAAT
Organism: Cacajao melanocephalus; assembly: GCA_963573385.1. Lineage (NCBI taxonomy): Eukaryota > Metazoa > Chordata > Mammalia > Primates > Pitheciidae > Cacajao > Cacajao melanocephalus. The sequence continues at coordinate 21,386 of CAUYLG010059633.1, read as the reverse complement.
TAGTATATTTGACTATATACAATGAGTACTGTATTTGCTATCATTATTGTCATTGCTATTATTATTATTGTCATTATTATTATGGCCGAGGTTATTCTACAGAAAGATGAGTAAGGGATGGTCTTCTCAATATACTTACCACAAACAAAATGGTTCTAGATTTATAAAATAAAAAAGTTATACTCTTACCTCAGACCATACAAAAACAACAGCTCCTAGCAGGCTATAAACTTAAATGTAAAGGATAAAATTCGAATGCTTTTAGGAGATACTGTAGAAGACTATCATTGTAACCCTGGGGTTAGGAAAATATTTCTTTCTTAAATGAGACACAGAAAAAGCACATTTAAGAAATAAATGAGTAAATATGACTACATCAAAATAAGAACTCATTTATCAAAAGACATCATCAACAGTGTAAAACTACAAGTCATAGAATTAAAAAAAGTTTGTTAAATAAGTAACAAAGGAATAGTATAGAGACTTTAAAACAAACAACGATGATAAAAAGGAAGAAAATCCAGTAGAAAAATTGACAAAATATTTGAACAGAAACTTCACAAAAAAGGAAATTCGGATTGTTGTGAAGCTTATAAAAGGTGTTTAACATTATTAGTAATCAGGAAAAGGCACATTAAAACTGTAATATGATACCCTTACAGAGCCCTAAGATTGAGAAAAGTGGGAACACTATGAGTTGCATACACTGCTACTAGGACTGTGAATTGGAAGAGCCATTTTGGAAAACAGTTTGGAATTAGCTAGTAAAACTGAAGATATGCAAACCTTGAAATAAAATTCATACCCTCTCTTCCTATGTGGACCAGAATATATAACATGTAAAAGAATGTCTGTAGCATCATTTTTTCTAATTATCCCAAACTGGAAACAATGCAAATGTCCAAAGACAGTAGAATGGAGAAGTAATTTTGATATATTCATAGATTAGAACTTTTGCAGCAATCAAATAAAATAAAGCCTGGCTGTATTCTAAAATCTTCCAAGATGATATTGAATAAATGAAACCAGAACATATAATAATACATTTTGTATGTATCCGCTCAAATTACTTTTTTAAATGCAAAATTAAACTAAATTATTAGGGATGTACATATAGTTGGGAAACTATAGAGAAAGTGGTTGCTGTAAAGTCAAGGCAATTGTTCTCTCACCTAGGAATAGAGGAATAGAATCTGGAAGAGACGCACAGTGATATAGAAAACTTCTGTGAATGTAGCAATATTTTATTTCTCACGTTTGGTGTTCTCTTCATAATTTTCATTATATTCTTCAACCACGCTTACTTTTTTTGTATTTGTGTTATGTCTCACAATATTGAACAGGTTTTTAAAAGCCTGCTTAAGCAGAAAACCTCCCGTTAAATGTTTATTACTATCAAATTTGAGTATAATAAGTATTTGGGGTTAAGAAATAAAAAGGATAAATGAAATAAGTTTGGTCTTCTGCTGAAATGATATGCATAATTGTTAGTATGCATCAAATGTGTTGGTGTGTTTTTTCATTGTCATGTGGTGTGGAGCAGTTGGTGATTCTGGAACTGCTTTTCAGTTATAGTAAGACATCCCATACAATAATCTCTAGAAATCAGAGAAAAGCAATAAAGCTTTGCTCCTAGTAAAACTAACAATGAAGTGCCTGCAGGCAGGGCATGGTGACTGAGATTTTAATTAATCAGCATGTTTATTTTAGTATGAATTACACACCCACCACTTCCTGTGTTCAGAGTTTATTATTAATATTTCTATGGATGGCATATCTTCCTTTCCAAGACCTTGCTCCTTTCCTTATTTTCTTGGGTATCTAAGGGGTTGTTTACTTAGCTCTGGCTGATTCTTACATGAATCTTTTTACAGGAAGAACATAATGAAATGATAAACCAATGGATTCTTATTAAAATGTGAAAAATAAAATTATGGATAGCATGGCTACAGATTTGGTCATAAAACCAGGAGTACCCTATGTCAGGACTAAAACATATTTACACATTAAATAAGAACATTATGAATGAACACACAGAAAATAGAGCTATCGCAACAATGTAAATGGAAACTAGCCCCTTATCTTATTTGACACTTACAGAATCCTTCACCTTTCACCATCTAGGGAAATAGGAAAGAACAGAATAACAAATGGAGGTGTTCCTTCTAGCACCTCTAGATTTTTCCTTTTCACCAGAAGTTCATCTTTTTATTCTGATTAGTGGATTATGGTCCAATCAAACCAAACAAAAAATGACAACTTCCCTGAAATGAGAGTGGTTTTTAGCTTTTTAATCATGTGCAATAAAAGCTAACATCCATTTAACACTTAACATCTGAAAGTGACTTACCTATATTATTCTTCAATCCTCACAAAATTTTATAAAATTGTTGTTGTGCTTCCACGTTTTATAGGGGAAGAAACTGAGGTGTAGAGAAGCTGAGTATTTTGCATACAGCAAACTGGTACTTGCAGAAAAGTCAGAATTCAACCCCAGGAGCCTGATTCTAGAGGCCACACTTAACCCACTACGACACGTGAAATGACATATGTCCTTCCAGCAGCTAAGGGACCCCAGAGATTCTATAGAATTTCCTGACACTTCCAAAAATGCTGTAAATGCTTTGCTTTGATGATAATCACTAGAATAATGCCTGGACAGCATCCTTAAAAGCTTGAATAAATTATAGTGGATTTTAGAAGCATATGATTTATTCCCAGAAATCTTATCTGTAGAGCCTCTGCAGTATCTAGAAATGGATCAGAAACGTTTCTGAAATTCTGCATCTTAACATTGTCTTATGTGTAATGTCTCTCTCGATTCCCCTAGAGAGTGTACCCGTGTCCCTTTGCCACTGTGCTTTTCCCATTATACTGCTGTTTATATATGTTTCTTTCCTCTCTACTAGATTTGGAGAACCAATAAAACCAGAAATTTCAAAAGTTTATATCCCCAGTACTTTCACAAGGACTGGAATATATCAATCACAATATGTAGTTCTGGAATGCAGGATTAAGCAGTCACATAATAGCACTGATATAGTTTGGCTGTGTTCCCACCCAAATCTCATCTTGAATTATATAATAGTTCCCATAATCCCCACATGTCATGGGAGGAACCTGGTGAGAAGTAATTTAATCCTGGGGGCTGTTACCTTCATGCTGTTCTCATGACAGTGAGTAAGTTCTCATGAGATCTGATGGTTTTATAAAGGGCTTTCCCTCTTTTTCTTGACACTTCTTTGTCCTGCTGCCCCATGAAAAAGAATGTGTTTGCTTCCCTTTCACCCATGATTGTAAGTTTCCTAAGGCCTCCCCAGCCCTGCGGAACTGAATCAGTTAAACCTGTTTCCTTTATAAATTACCCAGTCTTGGGTACGTCTTTGTTAGCAGTATAGGAATAGACTAATACAGCACTTAATATTTATTGCATCTACTCTATGTTAGGTGCCATAGAAGATATTTTGTGTGTATTATTTATTCTTCATAAGAATTTAATGAGGTTAAAAATTCTTATTAGGCTTATCTTTAAGCGCATAATTAAATGCTTAGGTTTAAATACAAATAGCTTGCTTATGGTCATGTAGGTAGTTATAACGAAGATAAAATCCATTTTCCTGTCTTAAAATTCATCACTTTGGCTAGAAAAAATTAGTCAGATTCTGATGGTAGGTTTTTTTTTTAATTTTTTTTTTTGAGATGGAGCCTCGATCTGTCGCCAGGTGCCAGGCTGGAGTGCAGTGGTGGGATTTCGGCTCACTGCAACCTCTGCCTCCCAGGTTCAAGCAATTCTCTTGCCTCGGCCTCCAGAGTAGCTGGGACTACAGGCACGCGCCACCACTCCCAGCTAATATTTATATTTTTGGTAGAGACAGGGTTTCACTGCATTGGCCAGGATGGTCTCGATCTCTTGACCTCGTGATCCACCCTCCTTGGCCTCCCAAAGTGTTGGGATTACAGGCGTGAGCCACCGCGCCCGGCCTTAATGGTAGGTTTTTGTATGACTTGATAATAAACAACACCGTTTAGACTGGTATGCATAAATATTCCTCTTGAAATATATTTAATTTCCTAGATGGGTGATTCCTTAAGAGTCAGACCCGGACAGGCGCGGTGGCTCATGCCTGTAATCTCAGCACTTTGGGAGGCCGAGGTGGGTGGATCATGAGGTCAGGCGTTTGAAATCAGCCTGGCCAATATGGTGAAACCCCGTATCTACTAAAACTACAAAAATTAGCCCGGCATGGTAGCATGCGCCTGTAGTCTCAGCTACTCAGGAAGATGAGGCAGAGGAATCGCTTGAACTTGGGAGGCAGAGGTTGCGATGAGCCCAGATTGCACCACTGCACTCCATCCTGGGCGACAGAGTGAGACTCTGTCCAAAAAAAAAAAAAAAGTCAGACACTTCAACCTCATTACAACCCTGCTTCATAACTGCATACATGGAGAAATTAATAGTGCTTGCTCTTTTGGGGGTATAAAAACTAAATAATTGAATAGTGAAAGCACATTTCTATTGACTGTGTATTAGATATTAAAACAGAGTGGAAACTGGGTTGTAGACAGCACGAATTATTCCTGTGAAATACAGTTACTGCATTTCTAATAGTTCTAATTTTCCTCAAATATAAGCCCTTTGTATTTAAGAAAGAGAAAACAATGCTAAAGAGCATTCCAGTTTGAGGAAAAATAAAAATAATTCCCACTAACTGTTCTGGAAGGTTGTAAATATTATACAGACACTGTAGGTCTGATTCTATCTAAGATTAGCTATTTTTATTAAAGGTAGTTTTTCTTTCCTTACAGTATATTTATACCCTTAGTTTTTAATAAGAAATGTAAGAAGCATTAACAGAGCTGCGGGAACAATTTCACACTTTAAGCAAGAGCTTAGAGAAAACACCAAACTATGTATTTGAAATAGATATAAAAAAGAAACCATTTGTTCTGGCATTTTTCCAAAACTTAGTCATAAAAATGTGAATTTTTAAGCAATATAAAATAGTTCTCTCTAAAGTGATGGAATTCAAAATAAGTCCAAAGGAAACGCTCACCAAGAATTGCTTCTCCATAGCAATTCATGGATTCTGAGGTTAAATTATTCCTGAAAATAAAACAAATGAGACTGAGATACTATCAAGTCATCAGATCAAGTTTCAGCAAGAGATGCTATTGTTTTTTCTTCCATTCTTTCTTATACTCCCTGCTCAAACCTGTGCACAAGAAAAATATAAGAAAGTTCTCAGAAAATAATGCATTTCAGAAGGCAAAAAACTAAAGGTTTTTTTTTTCTTTTTTCTGGGAGATGATGAATTATCCACCCCTGGGCATGGGCATACTGAAGCGAAGAGTAGACAATCACTGCTCAGGGTATTGTAGGATGTTGAGAATGACATCAGTTAGTTTTTTTCCCAGATCTGAAGCTCTATGATTCTGACACTCATTTGTGCTACTTACTAGTACTCAGCTGCTGTGAGGTCATCCTATCCTCTCTTGACTTCACTTTTTAAGGGTAGGATTCAGTCTCCGACCTATGGCTTCTGGCTGGCTGGAAATCACACCTCTGGGTCCAGAAGCACCTCTGTCCAGGCAGTTTAAAACGGAGCAGAATGTAAAACCATCTCTGTGCTTGCTCTTAGAAATCTGTTCAGAGTTCATCTACTCTGGTTCCCCTTCACTCCAGATCCACTTATCTGTTTATAAACATAAGCTAGTAAGAGGTTGGTGGGGATTTAAACCAAAGTCTGACTCCAAATCTCAGGTTCCCATTGCACATCACATGATCCATTATCCTAGATTTTTCACAACTGAACAGTGGAATTATAATTTGTTGTTGCTCACGTCCTGATAGAGTTCATAGCCTAGCAGGGAATGCTTAGCCTGGAGCGTGCGAAGGTCGGGGACATGGCTAAGCCAGATGGTCATAGCTGAAAAGATTCTCTTGTCCATCACCCAGGCTAGCATTGATGCCTTGAGCGCAGCAGTTGGATCTTTTCAAATAAATCCAACTGTGCTTCTGCTGATAACATCCTACACTAGGGATTGTTGGCTACAGGATTAAATTTGCATGTCTCAGCTAAATTGGAGAATCACAGAATTATTGAATTGAAAGTACAGCATATCTTAGAAGCCGTTGAATGTATTAGTTACAGTTTTAAAGGTTGGAAATGGAGACTCAGCAAAGCCTAAGTAGCACAATATGAACTGGTACTAATATTGGAATTAGAGCTTCAGTTTGAGCCCTTTCTACAACATAAAGGGATAGATTATTTCATCATGATTTGCACTATTGGACTTCACAGAAGTCCAATGAACTTCATGCATGCTGTACAAATTGAAAGTTTATGGCAATCTTGCCTCAAACAAATCTATCAGCACCATTTTTTCAATAGCATGTGCACACTTGGTGTCTCTGTGGCATGTTATTCTTACAATATTTTAAACTTTATTATTATTATTATATCAATTATGATGATCTGTGGTCAGTGATCTTTGATGTAACCATTGTAATTGTTTTGAGACACCAGAAATCACTCTCATATAAGATGGCAAACTAAATCACTAAATGTTGTACATGTTCTGACTGCTCCACCGACTGGCTGTTCCCCTGTCTCTGTCCCATTTTTTGGGCCTCCCTGTTCTCTGACATACAGCAATATTGAAATTAAGTCAGTTAATAACCCTACAATGGCCTCTAAGTGTTCAAGTGAAAGGAAGAGTTGCACTTTAAATCAAAAGCTAGAAATAATTAAGCTTAGTAAGGAAGATTATTTGTCAAAAGCTGAGATAGGCTGAAGGCTAGTCCTCTTGTGCCAAACAGCCAAGTTGGGAATGGAAAAGGAAAGTTCTTGAAGAAAATTAAAACTGCTATTCCAGTGAACACGTAATGAGAAGAAAGCGAAACAACCTTATTGCCAATATGAAGTAAGTTTGCATGGCCTGGATAAAAGATCAAACGAGCCACAACATTCCCTTAAGTCAAAGGCTAATCCAGAGCAAGACCCTATGACAGAGAGGCGAGGAAGCTTCTGAAGAAAAGTTGAAAGCTAGCACAGGTTGGTTCATGAGGTTTAAGGAAGGGAGCCATCGCCTTTACATAAAAGTGCAAGGTGCAGTAGCAAGGGCAGAGGTAGAAGCTGCAGCAAGTGAGCCAGAAGATCTAGCAAAGATAATTCATAAACATGGCAACACTAAAAATCATTTTCAATGGAGACAAACGGCCTTCTATTGAAAAAAGGTACCATCTAGGACTTTCATAGCTACAGAAGAGAAGTCAATACCTGGCTTCAAAGTTTAAAGGTCAGGCTGACTCTCTCATTAGGGGCTAATGCGCTGGTGACTTTAAGTTAAAGCCACTGTTCATTTACAATTCCAAGAATCACGCTAAATCTACTCTGCCTGTGCTCTATAAATAAAACAATAAAGCTTAGATGACAGCACATCTGTTTACAGCATGTAAACAGAATATTTTAAAGGGTTCGAGACTTTAGTGAAGGAAGTAACTGCAGATGTGTTGGAAATAAAAAGAGAACTAGAATTAGAAGTGGAGCCTGATGATGTGACTGAATTGCTACAAGTTCATGAGAACACTTGAATGGGGGTCGAGCATGGTGGTTCACGCCTGTAATCCCAGTACTTTGGGAAGCAGAGGTGAGTGAATCTTCTGAGGTCAGGAATTCGAGACCAGCCTGGCCAACATGGTGAAACCCTGTCTCTATTAAACATACAAAAACTAGCTGAGCATAGTGATGAACATATGTAATCCCAGCTACTTGGGAAGCTGAGGCAGGAGAATCGCTTGAGCCCAGGAGGCAGAGGTTGCAGTGAGCCAAGATCACGCCATCGCACTGGGCGACAGAGCAAGATTCCATCACAAAAAACAAACAAAACTTGAATGGATGAGGAGTTGATTCTAATGGATGAGCAAAGAAAACGGTTATTTGAGATATAATCTACTCCTAGTGAAGATATGAACATTGTTTAATTGATGTCAAAAAATTTAGAATATTACATAAATTTAGTTAATAAAAAAGTGGCAGGATTTGAGAGGATTAGCTGCAATTTTGAAAGTTCTACTGAGGGTAAAATGCTACCAACAGTGTCACATGCCACAGAGAAATCTTTCATGAAAAAGAGAGTCAATCAATGTGTCAAATTTCATTGTTGTGTTATTTTAAGAAATTGCCACTGTCATTCCTACTTTCAGCAACCACCACCCTAATTAGTCAGCAGCCATCAACATCAAGGCAAGACCCTCCACTGGTGGAAAAGCAAAGGCTAAGCTGGATGTCAGCATTTTTTAGCAATACAGTATTTTTAAATTGAGGTATATACATTGTTTTTTAGCTACTGCACACTTAATATAGTGTATTACAATTTTTATGTGCACTTGGAAGCCAAAAAATTTGTGTGACTCACTTTATTGTCATGTTTACTTTATCGTGATGGTCTGGAAATGAACCTGCAATAGATCTAAAGTATGCCTGTGGCCCTTCCAAACTACGCCTTGGGGGAGCTTGAGGTCAGCAACCCTGTCTGCGTGTTGAAGAGAACTCAGGCCTTGTCTTTTCTACCAGAGCCAGAGACCAAACATAATAAAAGAAGCTCATAGACTTGTCATGTAACCAGGGTGTCCAGAGAAAATGTTTAAAACAATGGCAAAGCAGACAAGATCAAAGGGCCGCTAGACGGGGGAAAATTAAATTTAGAATATTTAAAATTTGAAACACCTTTTTTTTTTGAGACAAGGTCTTGGTCTGTTGCCCAGGCTGGAGTGCAGTAGCATGATCTGGGCTCAAGCAATTCTCCTGCCTCAGCCTCCCAAGTAGCTGAGACTATACTCACGTGCCACCGTACCTTCCTGGCTAATTTTTGTATGTTTAGTACAGATGGGGTTTCACCATGTTGGCCAGGCTAATCTTGAACTTCTGACCTCAGGTGATCCGCCCACCTTGGCCTTCCAAAATACTGGGATTATAGCTGCGAGCCACCATGCCTGGCCTGAAACATCTGTTCTGATTTTAGTAGGTGCAATCTCAAGTACTATTTTTTCTAATGGTTTAATGGACTTGTCAAATACTTCTTTTCTTTGTAGCAACTTTATCTATAAAAATAGAATAAATTTCTGGCTGTTAACAAATGAGAATATAATTTAGCTAATGCTGAAAATATCTCAAGCAAGTCCTAAATATGGCAACAAGAGCATGAAGTAAGCCCATTATTCAAGCACAGTCTTCATCCTTATAAAATTTTAGCCCAAAGTGAAAATTTCAGCCAAAAGCATAGGTGGAAAGCCATCTTAATTAAAAACAATTGAAGGCATATTTTTGTAAGGTTTAAGACAAACTCTTAAGACACAGAATAATACACATTATGTCAATGTCAAATTCTTAATTTTGATATAATATAATAATTATACATAATGTAAACTCTGGAGAAGACTTATTAAAAGGCAACATCATGTGAAACTATAATTATTTCCAAATAGTTTTTCAAAAGTAACTCTTGAAGCACACACATTGCAGTTTATTTTATGACCTAATATCATCATCAATTGTTCCTATTAGTGTGCAGCTGGTGTTTTTCTTCTGCTTTTATGTGTTTATTTTTTAGCCTATGTTAAGCATTATCAGAAGGCCAAGGTAGATTCATTTCCATTGTCAGCACCACGAAAAATTCACTAAGTGTATTTTTCCATTGATTTAGGCCATTATTTGTACCAGTTAGGTATCAGCTTAATGAATTTAGGTACCTAGACCTTTATCATGGCTCACATTTTACTTTGCCTGATATTTATTTTTTTAAAAGTACATTAGTCTCAAGCCACAAAAGAAAAGTCTCTGTATGTTATGGTTCATTTAAAGACTGTCAATGTTGATCAAATCCTTTTCAGTGCTATAGATTGTGACTAAAGTTTTTTTTTTAATTGAGAAGGCAAAAAGCCCAATTTAAGAAATGTTTAATTTTATTGAATCTACCCTAAATGGATCATGATTCTTAACATAGTGTTGATTTACATAAGGATATAAATAAGTGCTTCCCATGAAATGTTGAAGTAGGAAGAGACCAGAGGATCATCCAATTTCCATGCTACACTTGTTTTTTTTTGAGATGGAGTCTCACACTGTTGCCGGGGCTGGAGTGCAATGGCACGATCTCGGCTCACTGCAGCCTCCACCTCCCAGGTTCAAGCAATTTTCCTGCCTTAGTCTCTCAAGTCACTGGGATTACAGGTGCTCACCATGAAGCCTGGCTAAATTTTTGTATTTTTAGTAGAGACGGGGTTTCACTATGTTGGTCAGGCTGGTCTCGAACACCTGACCTTGTGATCCACCCTCTTCAGCCTCCCAAAGTGCTAGGAGTGAGCCACCGCACCCGGCCTATGCCACACTTTTTAGATGAAGTACTTGAGGCTTAGCAAGATCAAATGACTTCCCTTGACAGTCCACCAGTTATAACTGAAGAACCTGGGGCATCTTTATCACTGCAAACTGTCTGTACCCAAGTTTTGTTTGCTTGAATTTAAGAAATAGCTTCACCATGCAGTAGCTATGTGACTTTAGGGAAATTATTTATTCTCTCTATGCTTCAGCTTCTGTATATGTAATATGGTGATACCAGTAGTGCAGCTGCTGAGGTCTTGCTAAGGTTGTTGGATACTTTTAATTCTAGATAGCCTAGATTTTAATTGAGGTGATTTTATATTTGTAATTCTGCATAGTCTTGATTTTATCAGTCTTTCCCCTTACATGACTTTTCTATTTTAAGAACCATTATTTATCATACAACATTCTTAACTCAAAATTGAATATGTATATTGCAAGACTCATTGCCATAGTAGACACTACAGTTTGTGTATCTCCCATCCACTCCTCTTCTTCCACACTCACAGGTAGACAGGACTCGGCCCAACCTTCTTCTTCTCTTCCCAGATGCCAGGTAGACTCACAGGTCCTCCCAGAAACAATCTTCCCCTTGCTTTGGTTCATAGCTTTATCCCAGCATCTTGATCTTCTCCAAGAATATCCAGTCTCAAGGTTTTTGTTCCACCTAGAGGGGAACAAGTCTGTGCCAACACTCTCAATTGGGATCTCAGCAGGACCTGGAAAGGCTCTCACTCTCCAGTCTTCCTGTCCCAAGACTCCAGTTGCTGCCCCTGTAAGGTTGTCACTTAGCAGCTGGACTAGGGTAGGTGGAGTACATCAGTAGCCATCTTAAAGCCATAATCTTCTTGGAAACTACTGGTGACTTTTTTAAAAGTCAGGAACAGAATTATTAATTCCTCAAACCCATTTATCTTCCAGGAAACTGGAATTAATCACTAATCATCCAGCTTCTAGAAATCATAATGGGTTCTTTTCTTTCTCTCCTTCTCCACTTCAAATCCATTCCCATGGCCTGTTAATTTTACCTTCACTCAAAACTATGTACTTTCTCCATTGCTGCCGCTGTGTCTCTACTACTTCAATGGAGCATTAGCCTTATAACTCGTTCTCCTGTTCTCTGTTGTATATGGTGTCTTCAGCTCATTCTCCGTACAGGAGCCTCCCTGAGCTTTTATCTACAAATTGAATTATGTCTCTCCCGGGCTCCCCACATGTAGCATACAATTAAAAATTCCTATCATGGACCATAAATCCTTAAGTAACCTTCCCATTGCTTATCTCTGCAGTATCTAGTGCAATTTCTCCTCTCACTCACTATGCTTCAGCTACTTGGGCCCTAATTCCATTTCTGGAACATTTTGAGAGTTTTCTTTACTTATTTTAGGGTTTCTGCTGATGCCATTCCTACCGCCTGGAATGTTTTTCCCTAAGCTCTCTGTATAGCAGCTTTCCTCTCATCCTGAAGCTCTCGGTTCAATGTCTCTTACTTAGGGATCTTTCCTGATCATTCTACCTGGGTTCTTCTCCTGTTATTTTTTTAAACTAACCTGTTTCTTTATTTCATGACATTTCATATTTTGTATTTATTTATTTCTTTGCTAATTTATTGTCCGTTTAGCTGTACGTTCTATGATAACAAGGACCATGTACAATTTGCTAATAACTTCCTACCATGAACATGATTGGTACCAATCAAATTTTGTGAATTAAATAAAATGTGGGTAAAAAAAGGTAGACAAGAGTATATTTCAAACACAACACCCTGGCTGTCTTAAAAGGATATAAACCATGTGTATTAATGACTACAATATAAACATACTATATACTATATGAAAGACATAAACTCAATCCATGAAAACATAGACAGAGGGAAAAGATATGAAGGCAACTTTAAAGAGTGATGAGTGTCTGAATTGAGCCTCCAGTTCAATAGGCAGAGATGGAAAGGAAGGGATTAAAAGCAAAAACAGCTTAAGTACAAGCATGGGGATGGAGAAGTTCTATTATGTATATCCAAGATATAAAACAGATAGGAAAGTAGTCTTTATAAGGAGATAAGACAATGCACTGAAGAGTTTGCTCTTTGTTCAGTAAGTAGGAAGGGGAAAAGTATTTAAAACTTTAAGCTGGATACTGGCATATTCATCAGGAAGTATAAACACAACAGAAGAGATTAGGGGAGGATAATATTGATGAGGAGAGTTTTAAGATTGGCTTGAATTATGATGGTAATACTGCAAATGGAAGACAATGGATGATCAGAGGCTCCAACCTGGGCTCCATGGAATGTTAGAGTTTGTGGAAATATCTCCAGAGAGGTAGAAATCCCTGAAGATGTATATACATATCTTGTGTATTTTTCAAGAGAGAATCCTGGGTTTTCATGAGAAATCTCAAGAGAGCCTCCAACTTCAAAATTTTAAGGTGGCTGGTTTACATGACCTTAGTTTTCTTTTCTGGGACCATGTAGAAATCCTTATCCATGGCCTTAGCTTTTCCTGCTTTGTCTGAATTATTTGTTGGAGTAAGACATTACCCAAATTCGTTTACATTTCTAAAGAACACCTCCTGAGCACAGACCTACTGCAGGTCATTTATATGCATTCTTTTTCACTCAGGAGGGACTACCCTTCTCACTGACCTTACTTTAAGCACCTAAGGCTAAGCATTCACATTCCGTGGATTAAATATACCCACTCATCCTTTTAAACCAGCATCCACTCGATCTTATTATGCAAAAGCATAAGTAAACGAGGACAGTTTTATAAATGCTTTTAATTTTGTGGTTCAGGCATACATTTTTTTTTGTTGGCCAGGAGTCAGGGATAAAATAAAGATTACCTATGGTAACAAATGAAATGTGGATGCTTTAAAACTATTCCACAAACACTATTTCTCAGCATGATGTTCTAAAATACTGCCCAGGCTGGGTGCAGTGTCTTATGCCTGCAATTCCAGTGTTGTGAGAAGCCAAGGTGGGAGGATTACTTGAGGCCAGGAACTCCAGACCTGCCTGGGCAACATGAGACCCTATTTCTAGTAAAACACTGCTTGTTTTTTAAGTGCCTTTAAAATAAGGCCAGATGCACCATGTAAGCACAATTCTATAAAAAGCAGGGACAAAAAAAGGGATCACCACATCAGTCTGCAAAAATCTTAAAAGAAGTAAGATGTTTGTAGTTAATTATTAACCTAAAGTTCATTTATATTATTTTTAAATGCCTCTAAGTTCTTAAATGCTGTACAGAAGTCTAGCTCACTTTATTTCTATATCATCATTTTCTTCCTAGGAGTACAGCAAAAACCTCCACATCCACTCTTGGCTTTCTTCCATTCATTATCCAAACTTTAGACAAAGTGATCTTTCAAAAATGCAAACAACTAAAATACAAATTTAATAATGTCAAATCCCTGATCAAAGCCCTGCAATATGATTGCATTGCTCTGGAATAAAAATTCATGTTCAACATAATCTGGTCACTCCTTTCACTGTCTCCTCTGCTCTCACTACACAAACGCACACTGGAATACTTCAATTCCTTGGGTGTTCATTCCCATAGTTTCATCGGTTTCTATTCCAGAATATTTAAATAAATTAATATCTGCCTTGAGCTTTGAAATCTTCATTTATTTTACTTGGTTCACTTTTATAACAAAAAATTGGAAGTTTTAAGACCGTTTCCTCCCTCCTACCCTATCCTAGATGAAAATAATTTCTTAATAATTAGGAAGGAGCTTTTTGAGATGCACCAACATAGGAGACTTTTAATAAAATGCTCCAGGACCTGAAAGAACAAGTAAAAATTACAAACCATCTGGCCGATCACCAGTTAGAACCTGGACATGTGAAGAGGCAGGCCCATCGATGAACAAATAATTCCATTGCCAGCTCTCTTATTTGGTGTGAGGTTCTGAATCTAAATAATTTCATTGCCAACTTTCTTATTTGGTATGAGGTTCTGAATCTCTGTGAGTGACTACTAGTATCCAAACTTTCTGTCCACTTATTGTGAAAAGACCAAGTGGTAATGACTGATGGAGACAGAACTCACTCTTCTGCCAGGAAGATTACTAATTAAAATAAAACTCACAAATCTTCAAAGATGGAGTTTTCTTTTACTTTGGGTACAAGACACCCAGTTTATCAAAGTATATTGGTTATATAAATGTACCTTAGATTGTATAACTGCAATTTAAACATTTTCTGTGTTCTTTTGCTAGAACATTGCTATAGATTTTCTCCTGACGAAATGTGTTTTATTCTCTTTTAAAAGATTTTTTGAAATAATTGAGATTCACATGCAGTTATAAAAAATGATACAGAGATATCCCACATAACTTTTGTCTAGTTTTCCTCTATTGTAACATCTACCTTAACTATAATATAATGCCACAACCAGGAAATTGACATTAAAAATCCCATCAATCATATTCACATTTCACCAGTTTTTTATGCATTCCTGTGTGTGTGTGTGTGTGTGTGTGTGTGTGTGTGTATTTAGGTATATACAATCTTAACACAGGGGTGTATTCTTGTGACCATTGCCACTGTCAAGATACAGGACAGTTCCACCACACAATCATATCTTATGTATTTTTTTATGACTTCAGCCATGTTCCTCCCACTCTCCCCTACCCTATCTCTAGCCCCTGACAACCACTAACCTAGTCTTCATTTCTATGTTTTTATTTCCTAGAATATTATAGAAATAAAAGCATATAATAAATAACCATTTGGATTTTTTTTTTCACTCAGCATAACTTCCTGGAGATTCATTCAGGAAATTGTGTGTATTGATACTTCATTCTTTTTTTTATTACCAAGCAATATTCTCTGATACGGATGTACTGCAGTTTTTTTAACCATTCACCTCTTTTCAGATATTAGGGTTGTATCCTATTTTGTGTTATTACAAACAAAGCTGCTATGAACATTAGTGTGTAAGTTTTTCACGTGAACATAAATTATATTTTTTCTGGAGTAAATGCTCAAGAGTGCACTTAGTGAGTAGTACAGTAATTGCATATTTAGTTTTATAAGAAACTGCCAAACATTTTCATTTTGGTTGTACCATATTATATTCACACCAGCATTGTATGAATAATCCATTTTCTCTGTATTGATCATTTGTATGATCAAACATATATTATTTCTCTGTAAAAGATCCATTTTCACCTTAGTAGCATTTGGTGTTGGAATAATGTTTTATTTTAGTCATTCTGATACACTTGCAGAGATATCCTATTGTGGTTTTAGTTTACATTTCCTTAATACTTACATTTAGTTTACATTTCCTTAATGGCTAATGAAATAAAAAATCTTTTCATATAAGATGGCTTATTTGCCATGTGTGTATCTTCTTAAGTTAAATGTCTGCTCATCTCTTTTGCTCATCTCTTTTGCTCATCTTCTAATAGATTACTTGGCTTTTACTGTTGAGTTCTGAGCATTCCTTATATATTCTGAAATCTAGTCCTTAATACTTTGTCAGTTCTGCCAATATTTTCTCTCAATCTGTGGCCTATTTTCTCATCGTCTTAAGAATGCCTTTGCACACAGAGTACAATTTTTCCATTTTGATGAGGTAAGATTTTCTTTTATGGATTGTGCTTTCTTGTGTGAAGTCTAAGAAACCTTTGTCTAAAACTTGAAGAATTTCACCTGTCTACCCAAATGAGAAGGAACCAGAAAAACACTTCTGGTAATGCAACAAAACAAAATTCTTTAACATCTCCAAAAGATTACACTAGCTCACCAGCAATGGATTCAAACCAAGACTAAATATCTGAATTTCCAGGAAAAGAATTCAGAAGGTTGACTATTAAGCCCATCAAGAGGGCACCAGAGAAAGGGGAAGTCCAACTTAAAGAAATAAAAAAAGTGATGCAGGATATGAATGAAAATATCACCAGTGAAATGGATAGTATATATAGAAATAATCACAATTTCTGGAAGTGAAAGACACACTCAGGAAATTGCAAAATGCACTGGAAAGTCTCAGCAATAGAATCAAACAAGTAGAAGAAAGAACTTCAAAGTCCGAAGACAAGGCTTTTGAGTTAACCCAATTTGACAAAGACAAAGAAAAAAGAATTTTAAAAAAATTTAAAAAGCCAACACAGTTTGAGATTATGTTAAACAACCAAACCTAAGAATAATTGGTGTTCCCAAGGAAGAAGAGAAACCTAAAAGTTTGGAAAATATATTTGAGGAACTAATGAGGAAAATTTCCCCAGCTTTGCCAGAAATCTAGACATCCAAACGCAAGAAGCTCAAAGAACACCTGGGAAATACATCACAAAAATATCATTATCTAGGCACATAGCCATCAGGTTATCTAAAGTCAAGATGAAGGAAAGAATCTTAAGAATTGTGAGGCAAAAGCATCAAGTAGCCAATACAGGAAAATCTATCAGATTTCTCAGCAGAAATCTCACAAGCTAGAAGAAATTGTGGTACTATCTGTAACCTTTAAACCAAAAAAATATCAGCCAAGAATTTTGTATCCAGTGAAACTAAGCTTCATAAATGAAGAAATGATACAGTCTTTTTCAGACAAATACTGAGAATGCACCACTATCAAGCCAGCACTACAAGCACCACTAAAAAGAGCTCAAAATCTTGAAACAAATACTCGAAACACACCAGAATAGAAACTCCTTAAAGCATAAGTTTTACAGGATCTATAAAACAACAACACAATGATTTTAAAAACCAAGATAGCCGGAAAGGTGACCACCCCCTCGCCCGTCACGCAACGCACATTCATGGGGAACCTGGCGCTAAACCATTCGTAGACAACCTGCTTCCGGGTCGGGGTTTCGTATGTAGCAGAGCAGCTCCCTCACTGCGATCTATTGAAAGTCAGCCCTCAACACAAGGGAAAAAAGAAAAAATAAATAAATAAAATAAAAAACCAAATTATTCAGGCAACAAATTTCATGATGAATATAACAGTACCTCACATCTCAATACGAACACCAAGTGTAAATGGTCTAAATGCTCCACTTAAAAGATACAGAATGGCAGAATGGACAAGAATTCACCAACCAAGTATCTACTGTCTTCAAGAAACTCATCCAATACATAAGAACTCACATAAACTTAAGGTAAAGGGGTAGAAAAAGGTATTCCATGCAAAGGGACACCAATAGCAAGCAGGGATAACTATTCTCATATCAGATAAAACAAACTTCAAAGCAACAGTGGTTAAAAAAGACAGAGGGACATTATGTAATGATAAAAGGACTAGTCCAACAGGAAAATATCACAATCCTAAATGTATATGCACCTAATACTGGAGCTCCCAAATTTATAAAACAATTACTACAACATCCAAGAAATGAGACAGATGGCAACACAGTAATAGTGGGGGACTTCAGTACTCCACTGACAGCACTAGACAGATCATCAAGATAGAAAGTCAACAAAGAAACAATGGACTTAAACTACACCCTACAACAAATGGATTTACAGATATTTGCAGAACATTCCACCCAAGAACTGCAAAACATACATTCTATTCATCAGCACATGGAACGTTCTCCAACATAAACCATATGATAGGCCACAGAACAAATCTCAAAAAATTTAAGAAAATCAAAATTTATCAAGTGCTCTCTCAGACCGCAGTGGAAGAAGATTGGAAATCAACCCCAAAATAAACCTTCAAAAACATGTAAATACACGGAAATTAAATCACCTGTTCCTGAATAATCATTGAGTGAACAATGAAATCAAAATAGAAATTTAAAAATTATCTCAACTGAACAATAATAGTGACACAATCTATCAAAACCTCTGGAATACAGAAAAGGTAGTATTAAGAGGAATCTTCATGGCATTAAATGGCTACATCGAAAAGTCTGAAAGAGCACAAACAGACAATCCAACGTCATACCTCAGGAAGCTAAAGAAACAAGAACAACCAAACCCAAACCCAGGAAAAAAAAAAGAAATAACCACGATCAGAGCAGAACTAAATGAAACTGAAACAAACAGACAAACAAAAAGTACAAAAGATAAATACAACAAAAAGCTGGTTATTTGAAAAGATTAACAAAATTGATAGACCGTTAGCAAGATTAACCAAGAAAAAAAAAAAAAAGGGACAATCCAAATAAGCTCAAATAGAAATGAAATGGGAGATATTACAACTGATATCACAGAAGTACAAAAGATCACTCAAGGCTACTATGAACACCTTTACACACAAACTAGAAAACCTAGAGGAGATGGGTAAATTCCTGGAAAGATATAGCTCTCCTAGATTAAACCAGGAAGAAATAGAAACTGAACAGACCAATAATAAGCAGTGAAGTTGAAATAGTAATTAAAAAGTTATCAACAAAAATAAGTCCAGGGCCAGACTGATTCACAGTTGAATTCTATCAGACATTCAAAGAAGAATTCATACAACCTATTTATATTATTTCAAAAGGTAGAGAAAGATAAAATCCTCCCTAAATCATTCAGTGAAGCCAGCATCACATTTAAAAATCAGGAAAGGACATAACAAAAAAAGAAAACTAGAGACCAATATTGCTGATGAATCTAGATGCAAAAATCCTCAACAAAAGACCAGCTAACTGAATCCAACCACATATAAAAAAAGATAATCCGCCATCATCAAGTGGGTTTCATAACGGGGATGCAGGGATGGTTTAACATACACAAGTCAATAAATATGATACAAACATAATCAGAATTAATAACAAAAATCACAGGATCATCTCAATAGACACAAAAAAATTATTTGACAAAATCCAGCATCTCTTTATGATCTAAATTCTCAGCAAAATCCAGATAGAAGCAACATACCTTAAGGTAATAAAAGCATCTGTGACAAATCCACAGCCAATAACCTTGTATTGAATGGGGAAAAGTTAAAAACATTCTCCCTGAGAACTGGAACAAGACAAGGATGCCCACTCTCATCACTCCTCTTCAACATAGTATTGGAAGTCCTAGCCAGAGCAATCACACAAGAGAAAAAAAATAAAGGGCATCCAGATCAGTAAAGTAGAAGTCAAACTGCTACTGTTTGCTGATGATATGATCGTGTACCTAGAAAACCATAAAGATTCAACCAAAATTTCCTAGAACTAGTAAATAAATTCAGCAAAGTTTCAGGATACAAAATTAATATACACAAATCAGTAGCCCTACTATACATGAATAGCAACAAAGCTGAGAATCAAATCATGAACTCAATGCCTTTTACAATATCTGAAAAAAAAAAAGGACTATACTTAACCAAGGAGGTGAAAGACCTCTATAAGGAAAACTACAAAACACTGCTGAAAGAAATCACAGATGACATAAACAAATGGAAACATATCCCATGCTCATGGATGGGTAGAATCAATAATTGCCAAATGCAGTCTACAAATTTAATGCAATTCCTATCAAAGTACCACCATCATTCTTCACAGAACAATTTAAAAAAATCCTAAAATTCATATGGAACCCAAAAAGGGCCCTCATAGCCAAAGCAAGATTAAGCAAAAAGAATAAATCTGGACGCATCACATTACCTGGCTTCAAACCATACTATAAGGCCGTGATCAACAAAACATCATAGTACTGGTATAAAAACAGGCATGTAGACCAATGGAACAGAATAGAGAACCCAGAGATAAAACCAAACACTTACAGTCAACTGATCTTGAACAAAGCCAACAAAAACATAATGTGGGGAAAGGACATCTTATTCAACAAATAATTGGATAATTGACAAGCCACGTGTGGAAGAATGAAACTGGATCCTCATCTCTCATCTTATATAAAAATCGACTTAAGATGGGTCAAAAACTTAAATTTAAGACCTGAAACAATAAAAATTCTAGAAGATAACATTGGAAAAACCCTTCTAGATATTGGCTTAGGCAAAGACTTCATGACCAAGAACCCAAAAGCAAATGTAACAAAAACAAAGGTAAATAGATGGAACTTAATTCGACTAAAAAGCTTCTACACAGCAAAAGAAATAATCGACAGAGTCAACAGACAACCCATTGAGTGGGAGAAAATCTTCTCAATCTATACATCTGACAAAGGATTAATATCCAGAATCCATAAGGAACTCAATCAAATCAGCAAGAATAAAACAAACAATCTTATCAAAAAGTAGGCTAAGGACCTGAATAGACAATTCTTAAAGAAGATTTACAAATGGCCAGTAAACATATCAAAAAATGCCCAGCATCACTAACGAGCAGGGAAATGCAAATCAAAACCACAGTGGTATACCACCTCACTCCTGAAAGAATGGCCACAATCAAAAAATAAAAAAATTAATAGATATGGGTGTAGATTTGGTGAAAAGGGAATACTTTTGCAGTGTTGGTGGGAGTGTAAACTAATACCACCACTATGGAAAACAGTGTGGCAACTCCTTAAAGAACTAAAAGTAGATTTTAAGATCATACTCCTTCTTTTCCAGAGGAAAAGAATTCATTATACGAAAAAGATACTTGCACATGCACTGTTCATTAGAGAAATGCAAATCAAAACCACATTGAGATACCATCTCACTCCAGTTAGAATGGTGATCATTAAAAAATCTGGAGACAACAGATGCTGGAGAGGATGTGGAGAAATAGGAACACTTTTACACTGCTGGTGGGAGTGTAAACTAGTTCAATCATTGTGGAAGACAGTGTGATGATTACTCAAGGACCTAAAATTAGAAATTCCATTTGACCCAGCAATCCCATGACTGGGTATATATCCAAAGGATTGTAAATTGTTCTATTTTAAGGACACATGCACACAAATGTTCATTGCAGCACTGTTTACAATAGCAAAGACTTAGAACCAACCCAAATGCCCATCGATGATAGACTGAACAGGGAAAATGTGGCACATATACACCATGGAATACTATGCAGCCATTAAAAATGATGAGTTTGTGTCCTTTGTAGGGACATGGATGAATCTGGAAACCATCATTCTCAGCAAACTGACACAAGAACAGAAAATCAAACACCACATGTTCT